>SZWC01007803.1:29767-56430 GCA_023375785.1 Penium margaritaceum | reverse complement strand
TGTACATGGAGCATTCAGAGAGGTATGTGGTGGAAGAGAAGAAGAACCAGGTGTGCAAGTTTGTAAAGGTACTCTACAAACTGAAGCAAGCAGCGTGTGCATGGTACCACAAAATTGATGAGCAGCTGTCCAGCCTTGGTTTTGTGCGCAGCAAGGCAGATCATGCGGTCTATGGGTGCACACAGGATGCAAGTCAGGTCATCATCATGGTCTATGTTGATGACGTGCTTATTGCCCGGCTCAAAGTCCCACCTTGGCAATCTTAAGCAGTCCCTTGCAGCCAGGTTCACCATGAAGGACATGGGAGAGCTGAGCTGCTACCTGGGTCTCCAGGTGAAGCGTGGTTGGCAGCAGCAGATCTTGGAGCTATCTCTTAGCACTTACATGAGCGACATCATCAAGCCTTTCAACATGGGAGGTACATGGAAGGTGGCGGCACCTCTGGAAGTGTAAGCAAAGCTGAGCCTCACGCAAGCTCCTCATGGCAAGCAGCAGAACAGCTGCATGGAGGTGGTACCATACCAAGTAGCAGTCCAGAGCCTCATGTATGTAGCCTTTGGCTTGCACCTTGACATCAGCCAAGCAGTGGGAGCAGTGAGCAAGTTCTGTGCTGACCAGAGTGTGCCACATTGGGAGGTAGTCAAGCGCGTGCTGCGCTACCTTGACAGAAGCAGCAGCCTTAGCATTGCTTTCAATGGCAACAACAACCCCATCCTCATTGGCTACAGTGACGCAGATTGGGGCGGGGATTTAGACACAAGGATATTGACTAGTGGTTTTGTGTTTTTTCTCGGAGGAGCAGAAATCATCTGGAGGATCAAGAAGCAGGAGTGCATTGCTCTCTCCTCCACTGAGGCAGAGTACATCGCTCTGAAAAAAGAAGCAAAGGAAGTAGTGTGGCAGCACGAGCTGCATGCAATTCTTGAGCAGCAGTAGACAACAGCAATGACCGTCTACTGTGACAAAATGAGGGGCATCACCCTCACAAAGAACGCAGAGTTCCACGCCCGCACCAAGCACATCAATATGTACCACTACTTCATCTGCAAGTTCGTGGCAAAGGAGGTGGTGCACATCAATTTCTGCCCCTCAACCATGATACTGGAAGATTTCCTGACCAAGTTTCTGGCAGCACATTGCTTTGAGAAGCTGAGGGCACAGTGTGAAAGTGTGATTTGTTTTCTTGCAAAGTGGGAGAATGATGGATATAGGGTGCCAAACAGTGAACAAAATGGGTTGCTTGATAGAAATCATCAGGAATGAAAGATTCGTAGAGGATGTCTTCCTGGTTCTGCAGCACTTTACAGAGCGATTTGGAGGAAACGATTTGGTACCCGTTTGAGGGAGATATGGATTTTCAAGGTTTTGGGGCAGTGGGTCCGGTTAAAGTGAAGGCTCTTGCATTACCAGCACCAATGACGGCAAGAATTATTTGCCAGCAAGGCTTGGAGTGTGGCCTTCAAGGTAAAAAGAGGAGGACCTTGATGGAACTTCAAGGAAGGTCCCCACCAAGATTATTGAATGTGCACATTGCAGGGATGGTAATTCTTTTGTGTGAGAGTGTCACTGCCGCTCATCCCACTAGGCTAGGCATGTGCTAGGAGGTGACCTTTGACACAGTGGTTCTTCCAGCTCCATGCGCCAGATGAGGCATACCTAGGCTTGCTAGAAAGCACTGCTAATGCACTTTGTTTGAAATATTTGCTTATGCACTTTCTCATCCATGAGTCAAACCGGCCATTCACACTCTCTACACAGCTTTACACACTAACATGCTTTTGTCTCTGCCTACCTGCAACCTGTCTCTCACATAGCAAAGGTCCTGCCTAGCGGCTCTTGGTGAGCCTGATTAGCACCCTGAGGGCTGCCGAAGTTTCTATCAGGTCATGCACATACAAGTGAAAATTCTAAAAGGTACCATGTGCGAATACAAAGGCCACAACATGATAGTCTGAACTTGAAATGCTGAAATGTTGACATCCCTCCACTCAATAAGATCATGAACAGCCTGGGGCTAGCTTTTGGATGGCCACATTTGTATCCCTCATCGTTTCTTGTACGTGTCTTTTATTCCTCTTCTTTGTTGTTTTTTTTTCTCCCATTCATATGCCACTTCTCCACCCTTGTCACTGGCATGTGTGTCGTGCCCTGGTGCATGCCTGTGGAGGATATTGTTTACACACACTGATAATCCCCCTTTGAGTAAGCTTACAAGGTAGACATATTCTCATCCTTCTTCAAAACATCAAGCAGGTCAAGCTGCAGAAGTAATTGTACAGGCTGCACGAATTTTCCCAGTACTGGTACAAATAGATGGATGGTCAATGGGCCTGAGGCAAATGGACTAGAAAACAGGGCCGACACAACAACACTTGCCATCCGCTCCTAGCATTTCAGCTAGGAGAATACATCACCCTCAAAATCATGGTTCCACACTAGGCAGCTCCTAGGCAATCACTTGCTAGCAACTGTGTCCACTTAACACTTGGTCACTTTCGCGCGAGTTACAAGTTAAAGACTAACTCCTGGGGCTTAGAAGACACTCGCTGGCTAGACCAGACAGTGTCTTCTATATACTGTTCCTTAGTTGGACAACTATGTGAAGAGGCCAGATTGTGTCATTAGAATGACGAATGAGCCTGGTCCATATAGTCCTAGGCCTGGCGTCTGAGGTGTGTGGGTAGTGGCACTTTTGGGGTGACCATTTCACACCACCTCACCAGCTCGCCAATTGGCGCATCCACTAACCGCCAAGTGGCACATCCTCCTTATTCATGGAAAAATGTCTAAGAAACTTCCCCTGTGCAAGAAGGTCAAAAACCTTTCTGCGCACATCAAGACTTGATCGCAGGACCTATTTTCCCTAAGTATATCATGCCTTCTGTTGTGCTACACTTCTGGTGTCTAGCTTGAAATCGCACCACGAACAATGTTTGGGGGACTTACTCCAAGGGAGCAGTGCATGCCCAACCTGTCCGCTAATCCATAGCAGTGGCCATGGGGCATGAAAGAACAACAATCTCTTCCTTGAACCTCAGGCCACATGCTGTGGTAATTTTCTTCCCCATGAGCCCGTAGCTCTTTGTTGTGTTTGTGCACGTCAGCTGTCTTGGTCTTTAGTTCTCATGTCCTGCATCCACTATACCAATACCTCGAGCGTTTGCAACATGCAAGTCGTTGTCTAGCGGCCTTGTCAAGAAGTCTGCAAGAATTTTCTTGGTTGCGACGTGTTCTCGTTCCACGACACCCTTGGAGACAAGGTCACGTGAGTAGTGGTACCAAATGTCAATGTGCTTTGTACGCTGGGAGATCATGTCGTCCTCTGCCATAGCGATGGAACTCTGGTTGTCGATGCGGATGACTTTGCTTCCTCTTGTGGTGCCTTGATCTCATCAAGAAAACTGCAATTCCACTATGTTTTCTTGTCAACTTTGGAGAGTGCAATATACTCCGCCTCAGCAGTAAAAAGCAAGACGCAGTCTTGCTTCCTACTTGCCCACGAGACCGCACCACTGTTGAGAAGGTAGAAAAAGCCTAAGGTGGACTTCATGTCGTCAATCCGCCATCCCTAGTTCGCGTCACTGTAGCACGTTAGTAGCAGCGAGTCTAATCCTTCCAGACCTCCAAACCAAAGTCCCATGTGCCGAGTCTTTTTGAGGTAGACAAATCCGCTTCACGGCTTGCCAGTATTCTGGCCCCGTATTGGCCACAAATTTTCTTACCTGGCCCACCGCATAAGCGGTCAGGTCGTGTCCCCACCATTGCATACATGAAGCTCTCAACCCCGGACTGGTACGGAATGTCTTGCATCTCCCGGCGGTTGCTTGGTGACATGGAGGAGGAGGGCTTGGAGTTGGAGGGCATGAGGGTGTTGACAGGTTTGCAGTCCTCCATGTTGTAGGGCTTCAACACGTCCATGATGTACTTGGTCTGGTTGAGCTCGATGGTACCTGTTTTGTGCTTGCAGTGGACGGAAATCCCAAGGAAGTACTCAAGAGGACCAATGTTCTTCATCTTCAACCTGCTGGCCAGATTTTTCTTGAGGTCCATAAGGGCCTCCTACAAGGAAGAACATATGATTAGATTGTCCACATACAATGCCACGAGCAGCAAGTCATGTTCATCCTCCTGCACATCGAGACTGGGGTCATTCTTGCAGTGCGCGAAGGAGATATCAGCCATGAAGCTGTTGATCTCCTTGTACCAGATTTGTGGGGCCTTCTTCAGCCTGTACAACGCCTTCACCAGCCTGCACACCTTACCCTTAGGTGCTTTGAAACCTCCCGGTACCTCCATTGACACCTCCTTGTGAAGCTTCCTGTGAAGGAAAGCTCCCTTCACATCCATCTGGTGGATCTCAAGGTCTTTGGCGGTAGCGACGGTCAGCAGGGACCTGATGGAGACAAACATGGTGACCGATACAACGGTCTCATCATACTCAGACTACTGTGAGAATTATTCTTCCATGATCCTTGCCTTGTACTTGTCAATGCTATCATGTTGCTTCTGCTTCAGCCTGAGCACCCACTTTGAGCCCACCATGTGAGCGTTAGCGGGTCTGTCCACCAGCACCCATGTGCCATTTTCTTTGATGGACGCAAGCTTGCTGTCCACCGCCTCCTTCTACTTGGCTGCATTGGGCCTTAGAAGCGCCTCAGCCACAGTGAGCAGCTCTCCTTGAGCCAAACATGACCAGCTCAGTCGATTCCAGCTTCCGGTGTCAGCGTCATACTTTGGCCTTTGTTTTCACTGCCGTTTGCTGCAACGTTGCTTTGCTGTTGCTCTTGTGCTGCTGGCTGCCCTGAAGCTAACTTTTCCTCTTGTGAAGAGCCACTGGCCTCTGAACTGGTCTCAGAGGCCTCGGACATCTCCGAATTTGTGTCGGAGCTCGCCTCTTTGTTAGCCTGTGCAACCGTTCTCCCTGCCACTCCACTCTTCTCCACGGCCTGCCGTACTGGCACAACTTGCCAGTTTTTGGGAGCTTGGTCTCCTGACTCAAGGAGCACCAACCACTCTCCTTGTTTTGGAGCTTGTGTGGGATGAAGAATCCCTTTCGGACGTCCTGGCCAGTTTTCATTGCCTGGTTTCCTCTCGTGAAAGGTCACGACCCGGCTGGTGATGAGTCTTCTTGCTGCCAGGTCCCACAGGTGGTTGGTCTTGTGGGTTGTCTCATAGCCCACCATCACGCACTTTCGCGCTCTTGCATGCAGCTTGTCGCCACCCTCGCCCACCTGAACCTTTGCCTATGTGGTGCATCCAAAGACTTTGAGGTGTGAATTGCCTGGCTTCTTCCCTGACCTTACTTCTTGTGGCATCATCTGTTGCTTGCCCTTTTTCTTGCCGCGCTTGCCGAGTGGAGCTGCGGGAGTTAGGTTGACAATGTAGCATGTTGTTCTTCCCACTTCTTCCCAGAATTGCGGTTGGAGTTTTGCATCAAAGAGCATGCTACGCACCATGTGCAAGATGGTCTGATTCATCAGCTCGGCCACACCATTGCTTTGTGGTGTGTAGGGATCTGTGGGCTGGTGATTAATCCCATGTTGCCACAACCAGCCCTTGCATGCTTCATACTCTCTGCTGTTGTCACTTTGCATTGCCTTCACCTTGTTTCCAGTCTGCCGCTCCACCATGGAAACAAACTTCTGCAACATCTCTCTGACCTCTCCCTTGGTTTTGAGGATGTAGATCCACACCTTGTGGCTGTAGTCGTAGACAAAGGTCAGAAAGTACTTGTTGCCACCATTTGATGCCATGCAAAAGGGGCAACACACGTCAGTGTGAATCACGTCAAGGGCTACTTCTGCGCTATGACCGTTGCGCTCAAAGCGCTTTCTCTTGGTCTTGCCTTGGAGGCAATGTTCACACAAGTTACTACTCCCACTCGCATCCTTCATGCACCCCTCCATGCCACGGACGAGCCGCTGTTGCTATATGACTTGGAGTGTACTCTTTGCAATGTGCCCAAAGCGTCTATGCTACAGCTCAGCATCTTTGTCTTTGGTGGAAGAGGGCACATTCTGCATTGCTGTTGGTGTGTTCCCATGTGTTGGTACCGAGACCACCGCCTCTGCCGCACCTCTATGACCCTCATCTTTAGGGTTATCTGCCACGGTTGTCTGCAACACACAGAGCATTTCGACCCGTGGAACCAGTGCTACAAGGTTTTTGTTAGCATAGAGGACCCTTATGTCTTTGTTCTTGAGGACAACTGCCTTTTTCTACGTGAACACCACAATCAGGTCGTTGTCTGTTGTTTTTTACACCGACAGGAGGTTTGCTGCAAGGGAGGGCATGTAGACCATCAAGTAGCCATAGATCCTTCTCCGCACCATTGAGGCTGATGCTCACCAGCTTGTCTCCCACACCCTTTGCGTTCACTATGCTACCGTTTGCGCATCTTAACCACCGCTTCGTGGCGGCGATGGACACAAATTCAGCCTTGTCATTGCTTGAGTGATGGTCGGTGCCGGAGTCAAGCCCAAAGGCTCCTGGCCTGAGCAGTGCCGCTCCTTTTGCCGGAGGCGTGCTCTGTACCATCACATTGGTGGCCTGGTGGCTTGCCACCCTTTTTGCTGCCTTTGTTCCCACCGCTTCCGCCGTCTTCCTTTTTTGGCAACCTGCACTCTCTTGCCCAGTGCCCAGGTTTGCCGCAGTTGCGGCAGTTGCCCTGTCACTTGGGAGCCTTGCCGGCATTGTTGCCTCCACCGCCACAGCTTCTGCTGCCACTTTTCTGACCAGAGGCTGACCCTTTGCTCCCGCGGCGACCGTAGCATGCGGCATAGGCTGAGAAATAAGCCTCACTTCCGCTACGGTGCTTGACCTCATTCCGCACGTACTCGGACACTGCCTTGTATGTCAGGTCATCCGCCTTCCAATCACCCATGAAAGTGATCATTGGGCTCCAGCTCTCCGAAGGCAGCATCATGAGTAGCACGGCTTGCATGTTTTTTTCAAGGTCTCAGTTCATCTGACAAGCCTTGCCAAGGAGTCCATCAAACTCTTGTAGGAATTCAGATATTGATTCGCCCTCATTCACCCGCATGCTGATCAGCAGTTGTAGGATGAATAATGTGGTTGCGAGGGAGGTGGATTGGTGTACACGCTTGAGCTTGGCATAAACATCCGAAGCCTGTGTGAACCCTGCAATGACAAGAACATGCTTCTTGGCCACCACGTTGCTGAGGAGTGACATAACAATATCATTTCGTTTAGTCCATGTCTTGTGCTCCGGAGCCCTTCGCGGGAACCTGCTCTTCTTCTTTTAGAAGCTTGATGAATCCACGCACTTTCATTGCTCGTTAAAACTGCCATCTCCAAAGCAGGAAGCTATTCCCCTCAAAGACAGGGATTCCTCCCAAAGATCCAAGACCTTGCTGCAGTGTGGTGGCAATCACGGTCACTCCGGTGGTTTGCCCTGTGGTAACCACTGTTGAGTTTGAGGACTGCCTTGCGGTAGCCTCTGTTGCGTTTGAGGATTGCTCTGCGGCAGTCCCCACTACTCCTAATGGGCCAGGCATCTTAGCTTCCCTTTTGTGCAATCTGCGTCTCGGCTACGTTGAGGCCGATGTAGGCTGATGTTAGCTCATGTGTGCTGCTGGATTAAACATGCAGTTCCGTCACGTACCCCTCCAGCCGATGTCTACCTGCAGACAGAGAAGACCATTCACACCTCCACACCCAGGGTCTTTCCTCCAAGGGTAGAGCTTGTCCTGGTTGGGACACAAGGGTCGTGCCTCCAAGGGCAGAGCTTATCCTTGGTCCTTGTGTGCTGAGTGCAAGCTCAGTCGTTGGATTTGATAAAGAAGATGGAGCTGATGGAGGTGACGTATGCACCCGGAGAGAGCGTACCAAAGTTGAGCGAAGTGCTCCTTACAACTGGTCAGTGTGGGCCCATAACCCTTTGTCAACCAGCCTGAGGCAAACATACTAGAAAACAGAGCCGACGCAATAGCGCCTGCCGTTCACTCCGAGCATTTCAGCTAGGAGAAGATATCGCCCTCAGGATCACGGTTGCACACTGAGCAGCTCCATGGCAATTACTTGCTAGCAACTATGTCAACTGAACACTTGGTCACTTTTGTGCGAGGTGTTGACCAAAGACTAACTCCAAGGGCTTACACCAACCAATGTCTTCTTTGTACTGTTCCTTAGTTGGACAACTTTGTGAGGAGCATCCAAGGCCAGATTGTGTAATGAGAATGACAAATGAGCTTGGTCCATATAGTCCTTGTCAGAAACTGGGTCCTCGGGTGGAAGCAGTTCCAACGTGGCCTGACAAGCCTCCTACGTTCACGAATTTCTTTTGTGCGGGTAGTTCTTAGTCTAAGCGTGAGCTTTGTGGTCGCCTCACGCTATGTTTCTAGGAGTTGAAGATAGTTGCAAGATAGCCACTTTTGCAAAGGGAAAAATGCGATTTTGCATTGATTTTTTAACATGGACATGATCCAAAAATTTGTACTGCTAGTCATGAGCTCTCCAACGTACCAAACCGTGCGCGATTCGGATCAACGTAGCTCCCGCTATGTCAGCCAAAGCGCAGCACCCCAAACCAGCCGTTCAGTCGGCGGCGCACACCACGTCGCCCGCCGAGGCACCTTCACACGTCAAGGACCCATCAAAACGCCATTCCGGAGGCGCAGATGTCCCTACGCGTTGTGGCGGTACCCCTCGCACCTTTGGGGTCTGTTTCGATGAGTTAATCATCGAGTTTGGTGATGGGGATTGATGTGGGTCGAAACCTGTTCGCAGACCTCCAGTCGGAATTTTGACTAAGTCCCCTGAGTAACAAACTCTACTATTGAGTCTCGGACTCCGAGCCAGGATTTTGGCTAAGTCCCTCAGTAACAAAAACTGCAGTTCTACATCCGGCGGATCATCCACCGGACGCTTTGGCAGTTCTTCCGGCGCAAAATCCCCAGATGGCATTTTGTTACTCCTTCAGGTGGATTATCCACCTCCGGTCGACCCGCGGCCAACTCCCAAAGCCACCGCGCACACCCCAACTTTGGAAGCCCATATCTCCCTCGTTACTTTTCCAATTCCGGTGAAACAACTTCCACCGGATTGAGCAACTCGTCAACTTTCAGGGGCAATCCTCCACTTTAAGATCCGAGCAATCCTCGAGTCGCCAGATCCAGGGACGAGGATTTTCCTCTCTCTGGCAGCTCGTCCGCGCCTCTCGACGCCGCACTTGGGCATGCAGATGGGCAAATCTTCAACATTCTCCCCATTGCACCTGCCATGCCCGCTGCACTTGCTTCCTCTTACTCATCTTCCGCTGCGCCCTCCAGCTCATCATAGCTGGTCATCCCAAGTCCGGCCATGCTCAATGCGTGCCGGTCGACGGGTTGCGCTTTGGTCAAGCAATCCGCAAGCATGTTGTGCGTGCTGAAGTGCTGCAGCACCACCTGCTCCTTTTCAACCATGTCACGTGTGCAGCGATAAAGCACGTCAATGCGCTTTGTCCTCCTGTGCTACGTCGGGTTGTTGTTCAGCAAGATGGAGCCGGTGTTGTCCTCTTCTACCACGATAGGCTCTTGCTGCGGCACACCCAGCTCCCCCAGCAACCTGCGGAGCCACACCGCCCCCTTGACCGCCTCGGCCAGCGCAATGTACTCTGCTTCCACTGTGGAGGTGGCGATGCACTCTTGCTTTCTGCTGTACCACGAGACCGTTGCACCAGCGAGGAAGAACATGTAGCCGGATGTGGACTTCCGCTTGTCCACATTGCCGGCGTAGTCAACGTCCGTATAGCAGACGAGACACAAGGGGTCCGCCCCCCTTACACTGTTAGTATCCCTTCGCCACCAGCCGCGCCTTGTACTTGTCAACCACACCTTCCTTTGTGAACTTGGTCTTAAAGACCCACTTTGAGCCGATGACCTTGGCATCTTTCGACCTGTCAGCCAGCTGGCACGTATCGTTTTCCGTGATGGACGCAAGATCCAATTTGATGGCTGCGTCCCATTGATCCCCGTGCAAGCGCCTCTTGTACGGTAGTCAGCTCCGTTGATGCAGCCAACATGCACCGCGTCTTGCTAGTCCATTGACAGGTGCTTGCGACAGCGCTTCCCTGCTTTTTGCTGCCTCCGGCTGTGGCGTGGTAGTTTTGGTGGCGCATCGTCGCTCTGCTAGGATCCCTTCGACTCAGCACGCTCTGGTGAATCATCGACCAGACGGCTCCCCAACGACCTCTCTTGTTCTGGCGAAACCTCACCCAAACAACCGACGCATCCGGTGGATTTTCCACCGACGCCTGATGCACACTCTGCCGGGAGTGCGCGCCTTGGCACCCTAGGTGCCTCATCCGCCGGATCCTTCCGGTGGATCTCCTCATCAGCTTGATCGTCATCGGAGTCCTCCGCATCGGCTTCCACCGCTGGTGCACCTTCACGCTCTGATGTCGCATCCTCAACTTCGGCGTTCGCCGGCTCCTTCTCATAATCAAGGAGCTAAAACCACTTCCCCGTCTTTGGTGAGTCCACCACGCCCGCGTCATTGCTGCTAATACAGCTCTGCTGCTCGTCGAACTCAATGTCTCGGCTGCGGATTACCTCCTCCTTGTGCATGTTCTAGAGCACGTACGCCTTATGGGAACTCTCATAGCCAAGGAAGAGATACGCATGTGCCCGTGGCTCCTGCTTGCTGTCGCGCCTCTACGCAACCTGCACCATCGCATGTACCTTGCACCCGAACACATTCAGGTGTGCCACACTTGGCTTGCGCTCGCTCCAAACCTCCTGCGGCGTCTTCCAGCCGCTCCTCCCATTCAGCACCGATGTAGGAGTGATGTTGATGGTGTAGCTAGCCGTACGCACAGCTTCTGCCCAAAAGCTTCACGTCAATTCCGCATCCACCAACATGGTCCGTACCATGTTCAGCAGCGTTTGGTTCACCCGCTCTACCACGCCATTTGACTAAGGCAAATACGGTGTAGTTTGTTGCCATTTTATGCCCTGCTGCTTCATCTATCCGCTACAGCCCACGTACTCTCCACCGTTGTTGCTGCGTACCGCTCTGACCTTACGGTCAGTCTGCCTCTCCACCGCGGTGACATACTCCTTCGGCCGGTCCAGGACCTCGCCTTTCCACTTCATAAAATCTTTTTGCGAAAAGCTTTCTGCTGTAGTCATCAATGAAGGTGACAAAGTAACACGCGCCACTCTTTGACGCCATTTTGAATGGTCCACACACGTCGCTGTGCACGACCTCCAGCAGGTCCGAGGTGCAATTCACGTTCTCGTTGAACGGTTTGCGCCGTGCCTTGCCCAAAATGCAAGGCTCACACTTTTTGTGCTTTGCTGCATATGTCGCCTCTTCCGCACCATCGATGAAGAGGCCGCGGACCAGCTCACGCTTTGCCATCTTCTTCACAACTGCGAGTGAGGAATGCCATAGTCGTTAGTGCTAGAGCTCCAGATTAGCTCCTCCTCCTTTGGCCAAGTTCACGGTGCATTCCTGCAAGTCTGCTGAATCTGTCGCCGCCGGGATCACCTTGGTCTCCACGATGTAGAGGCCTCCTGCGTGCTTAGCCTCCACCATGGGCTTGCCGCCACCCTCCTTCCACACGACAGCCCCTCTTCTCCTGAAGAGCACCTCATATCCCTTGTCAGTCAGGCGGCTGACACTTAGAATGTCAGCGAAGCCGGGTACGTGCTGCACGTCCTTCATGACGCGCTGCACCCGCTTCCCGCCAACAACCACCTCCACGTCCACGTCTCCTTGGCTAGCCGCCAGCTCGACCTTGTCGTTCGTGACCACCATGGATTTGCTGGACTTGGTGTAGTTGATGAACCCGACCTTCTCGACCTGGGTATGCTCCTCCGCTTCCGGAGTCAAGGCATCGCCGGTTGGCCTTCTTGAGGTAGTGGTTTTGAGTGTCGTTGAGGAGCGCCTTCTTGCCTTTGGTGTCTTTGCCACTGGTCTTTGCGTCCTTGGTGCACTCACGGGCCAAGTGGACCTCCTTGCTGCAATTTCGGCACGCACCCTCCTTGGCGCCCTTCTTGCCGCCGCCATGTCCGCCACCTCCCTTGGCCCCGCTTCCGCCACCACGCGTTTTGGTGATGAGGGCTGATGAGGACGACGGGGACTCCTCGTAGCTCCATCGCTCTGCCTCGTTGCGGATGTACTCTGCCACCGCGCCAAAGGTGAGCTTGTCCTTGTTGAAAGTTTTCCCCTCCGCATGCCCAAGTGCAGCGCCGGGAGGCGCCGACGAGCCGCCAGAAAGTGGAAACGCCGCTCCAGCGGATCTGGTGACTCAGAGATTACTTGGATCCTAAAAAGGAGGATAGACCCTCAAAGTTGATGAGATGCTAAATCCGGTGGAATTTGGTTCGTCGGAATCGGACAAGTATCGAGGGAGATACGGCCTTCCAAAGTTGGGGTATGTGCAGCGGCTCCGGGGGCCGACTACGACTCAAAATCCGGTCGGTAATTGACCGGACCGAGTAACAAAATTACCATCTGGAGAAATTGCTCCGATAGGCCTGCCGAGGCATCCAGTGGATGACCCACCTGATCCGACGGATCATCCACCGGATCCAGTAGTGCAGGTTGTTACTGAGGGACTTGGCCAAAATCATGGCTCGGCTTCCGAAACTCAGTAGTACGTTCTGTTACTCGGGGACTTGGTCAAAATTCTGACTGCAGGTCCGCGGACAGGTTTTCGAACCTGGTCACACCCCATCACCAAACTCGACCCAAAAGTAGGTAGGGTGCATGGAAATTGTGCAGAAGACCACTACACCACGTGCAAGAGGACCTGCGCCTTGGGAAAGGCGCTTCGCACGTGAAGGAAGGCGCCACGGCGTGTGCGCACCATGGAGGCATTAGGCGTTTCTGTGGTGGGTGAGACCTGCGCTTCGACAAACATAACTTGGGCTACGCTTGGCCAAATCATGCGCAACTTGGTATGTTGAAAAGCTGATCACTAGCCCTATAAATGTTGTGATCATGTTTATGTTCAAAAACTAACGCAAAATGACGTTATTCCCTTCACAAACTGACTGTCTCTAAATTCCTGCTCACATAGCGTGAGGTGACCAGAAAGCTCACGCTCAGTCTCAGATTCGCCCAAAACAGTAGACTTGAACCAATAGAGTCTATCAGACCAACTTCAGGACTGGACCACGCAGATTCCATCTTGACAAAGGGTTTTGGGCCCACGGGTCTGATAGCCTCCATTGTTCACGTCTTCCGCAGCGCAGGGGATCCTCATCTTGGACGTCGTAGTGAAAATCTGAGCACTCGTTGGAGTAGCAGCTATGCACATGACGTAGAAGGCAACGCAGCCCATTCAGAAGTATGCCGGCGGCCCGGGCTTTGGGCTATGGAGGTGGCAGTTTGACCTGCACCTCTCGCATAAGGGGTTGCTGGACGTCATTTTCGGAAAGGAGGTTCTCACAGAGGCGACTGCTACGGACGCGGAGAAGCAAGCCTTAGAAAAGAAGAACACGAAGGCGCCCATGCTCTTGGTGTCTGGGACGGCCGAGTCGCAGTGGGGCTACTTCCAAGGCTGCAAGTTAGCAGTCAAAGCTTGGCAAAAGCTCTACGCCATCCACCAATCTAAGTCACTCGGGAACAAAATCTTCGCGATGAAGCGGCTCCTCACGGTGAGAGTGGAAGAGGGAGATGATGTCATCTCCGCCATGCAGCAGATTGAGTCGCTCGCCTCGCAATGCAACGACGTGGGGTGGAAGATCAACACAAAGCTAAAGGCGACGGCCCTCCTCATGGCCCTACCCAACAGTTGGGGCCCACTCATCACCGTCCTTGGAGGATGGTCGGAGGACAAGCTCACCTATGGCACGGTCGTAGAATACATCCGCAATGAGGTACAACGTCGGAGCTGTGGGGAGTCCTCGGCTTCGTCACAGGCCCTCGTCACCAAAACGCGTGGTGGCGGAAGCGGGGGCAAAGGAAGTGGCGGAAAGGGCGGCGGCAAGAAGGGCGCCAAGAAAGGTGCGTGCCGCAACTGCGGCAAGTAGGGCCATTGGGCCTGTGAGTGCCCGGAGGAGGCGAAGACCAGCACCAGAAATAGCAAGGGCAGTTTGCTTCTCAACGGCAACAAGAACTACTTCCTCAAGAAGGCCAACAGGTGGTGCCTGGATTCCAGGGCAAAGGAGCACACCCAAGTCGAGAAGGTGGGGTTCGTCACTCACGAGAAGTCCTCCAAGTCGATGGTGGTCACAAACGACAAAGTCGAGCTGGCGGCCGGCCAAGGCGACGTGGAGGTGGAAGTCGTGGTGGGCGGTAAGAAGGAGCTGTGCACAATTCGTGATGTGCAGTACGTCCCCGGCCTGGCTAACATTTTGAGTGTCAGCCGCTTGACAAACAAGGGGTATGAGGTGCTCTTCCGCAGGAAAGGCGCAGTGGTGCGCATCGACGGCGATGGCGAGGTCGTGCTGGAGGTAAGGGTGCACACCAGGTCAGATTCGCGGATCTGCGGATGGATCCGTATCTACGGGTCCAAATCCACTTATGGACCCGGATTTGAAAATCCGGGTCTAGATTTGCGAATCCTCATGGATAAGCGAATCCTCTCATGGTTCCTTGAGCTGAACATAGGGCGTGAAAAAAAAAAAAAAACAAGAGAGCCAGATTGACCCCTGTTGTTGGAGGAAAACGAGAGGCTGCTGCTTGCAAGGCAGCGGCGGAGGCCTTGCAACAGTTCAAATGCACTAATTCGTGCATTCAAACTGACACAGAGGCTTGGTGTCGAGCCTGATGAGGCTCGGTGCCCAACCTTAGACAGCTATGGAACGCTGAGCTTGGCGATCCTCCCAAGGCTCGGCACCAAGATTTGCTTTGAGCCTCAAGAGGCTTAACGCCATTGCCGTGCCTGCCAGCCATAAAATTCGCAGCGAGCCTCTTCCAGCCACTGGCTGAAAGATCGCGTGCCAAGCCTGTGGGAATGCTTTGTGAGGAGCCGGCCCAGACTCCTTGATGTTTCTTTTTACCCGACTGCCTCCCCCCCCCCCTCCCCTCCCCTAGTCCCAATGGACTCAGACCCGGGATTTGCGAATCCTGAACGAATCTGATTTTGCAGATTCGGATTCGCGAATCCGAATCTCAAACCCGGATATGTGAATCTGATCCGCGAGCCCAGGATTTGGTGTGCACCCGTAGCTGGAGGCGAAGCACGAGGACGGTCTCTACATCGTGGAGACCAAGGTGATCCCCGTGGCATCGGATGCAACATACTTGGAGGAGCGCGTCGTCAACATTGCCAAGGGAGGAAGCGCTGATCTAGAGCTCTGGCACCAACGGTTGGGGCATTCGGCACTTGCAACCGTTAAGGAGATGGCGAAGCGCGACATGGTGCGCGGCCTCGTCATCGGCGGTGCAGACGTGGTAGCAGATGCAGGAGCGCACAAAAAGTGCAAGCCTTGCATTTTGGGCAAGGCGCGGCGCAAGCCGTTCAGCGGGAACGTGGCTTGCGCAAAGGACCTGCTGGAGGTCGTGCACAACGACGTGTGTAGACTGTTCAAAATGCCATCAAACGGCGGCTTGAGATACTTTGTCTACTTCATTGACGACTGTAGCAGAAAACTCTACATGTAATTCATGAAGTGGAAAGGTGAGGTCCTGGACCGGCTGAAGGAGTACATCGCAGCGGTGGAGAGGCAGTCTGGCCGGAAGGTCAGAGCACTACGCAATGATAATGGCGGAGAATACGTGGAATGCAGTGAGTGGATGAAGCAGCAGGGTATCAAGTGGGAACCCACTACGCCGTACTCGCCACAGTCCAACAGAGTGGCAGAGCAGGCGAACCAGACGCTGCTCAACATGGTGCGGACCATGCTTGTGGATGCGCGGTTACCCCGAGGGTTCTGGGCGGAGGTTGTGCGAATAGCGAGCTACACCATCAACCTCACCCCAACAGCAATGCTGAAGGGCAAGGGCGGTTGGAAGACGCCGTAGAAGGTTTGGAGTGGGCGCAAGCCAAACGTGGCACACCTCAAGGTGTTCGGGTGCAAGGCACACGCGATGGTGCAGACGGCGCAACGACGCGACAGCAAGCTGGAACCGCGGGCGAAACCGTGCTTGTTCCTTGGCTACAAGAGCACGCAAAAGGTGAACCGGCTCTAGGACACGCGGACACAAGAGATCATCTGCAGCCGTGACGTCGAGTTTGACAAGCAGCAGAGCTTCAGCGGCAGCAGCAACGACATGAGCGTCGGGAACACTCCAAAACACAAGGAGTGGTTCCAGCTCCTTGACTACGTGAAGGAGCCGGCGGACGTGGAGGTCGATAATGCGGCATCGGAGCGCGGCGGTGGAGTAGGTGCAGCAGCCGACGTGGAGGACTCTGACAACGATGCAGCTGGGCTGGAGATCCGGCAAAATGATTCGTTGAAGGAGGCACCGCGGGTGCCAAAGCACGCACTCCCGACGCATTCGCGTTGGACGTCGGAGAACAATTCTCCGGATGCGCCCCCCGTCCGGTTGATGGTTCACCGGAGCGAGAGAAATCCTTGCGGAGCCGTCTGGTCGATGATTCACCGGAACAGGCTGAGTCGGAAGGATCACAGCAGAGTGACGAGACGCCGCCAAGACTACCGCGCCGTAGCGCGAGGCAGTAGAGAGCGGGGAAGCGTTTCGATGCAGGCACCGGTCAATGGATTGGTATGGCGCGGTGCATGCTGGCTGCATCAACGAAGGCGACGACCATGCAAGAGGCACTTGCGCGGCCCGAGGGGAAGCAGTGGGACGCCGCCATCAAGTCGGAGTTGGCGACCATTGCAGAAAATGACACGTGGCAGCTGGTTGACAGGCCGAAAGATGCCAAGATCATCGGCTGGAAGTGGATCTTCAAGACCAAGTTCACAAAGGAAGGTGCGGTTCATAAGTACAAGGCGCGGCTCGTGGCAAAGGGGTACGCACAGCGTAAGGGCGAACACTACGATGAGACGTTCGCCCCCGTCGCCAAGTGCACAAGCATCCGGGCGATCCTTCCGGTGGCAGCCGCGAAGGACATGGAACTCCACCAAATGGACGTAAAGACAGCCTTTCTCAACGGCATCATCGACAAAGAGATCTACATGGAGGTGCCGGAGGGGGTGGAGGCACCGGAGGGTAAGGTGTGCAAGCTGCGGAAGTCCTTGTACGGGCAAAAAAAATCGCCCCGATGCTGGTACCAACAGATGGACAGCTTCATGGCACAACTCGGTTTCAAGCGCTGTGAGGCAGATCACAGTGTGTACGTGCGGTGCAGCAAGAAGCTCCATCAGATTGTCGCACACTACATGGACGATCTGATCTTGTGCTCCTCACACCTTCCGAGCCTACAGCAACTGAAAGAGCAGCTAAGCAACAAGTTCCAGATGTCGGACATGGGGGAGCTGGAGTTCTACCTCAGGGTGAGCATTACGCGGAACCGGAGGGCGCGCAAGCTTGAGCTGGGACAAGCCAAATACGTGTCCGAGGTGCTGAAATGGTACGGCATGGAAGACTGCAAACCAGTTTGCAGTCCTGTATCCACGACCTGTGAACAGAGTGCGGTAATGGCGTCGCAAACAAAAGAAGAGCGGGAGGATATGGCCAGAGTGCCTTACCAATTGGCGGTGGAAAGCCTCATGTATGCCATGGTTGCGACTCGACCGGACTTGGCCTATGCAGTGGGCCAAGTGAGCAGGTACGTGGTCGATCCAGAGCCACTACACAGGCAGGCGGTCAAGCGCATCCTCTGCTACCTGCAGGCGACGCGGCACGCGGGCCTGAGGATCGACGGCAAAGGGCCAGCGGACCCTTTGCGTCTGGTCTAATACATGGATGCAGATTATGCTGGGGATGTGAACAAGCGGAAGTCCACATCCGCCTACATGTTCTTTCTCGCTGGTGCAACGCTCTCGTGGTGCAGCAGGAAGCATGAATTTGTCACTACCTCCACAGTGGAAGCTGAGTACATCGCGCTGGCTGAGGCGGTCAAGGAGGCAGTGTGGCTCCACAGGTTGCTGGGGGAGCTGGGCGTGGCGTAGATGCAGCCTACGGTGGTGCAAGAGGACAACACCGGCTCCATCTCGGTGACCAACAACCCGATGCAACACATGAGGACAAAGTACATCAACGTGAGTTATCACTACGCACGGGACATAGTCGAGAAGGGGCAGGTGGTACTGCAGCATTGCAGCACGTACAACAGGCTTGCGGATTGCTTGACCAAGGCGCAACCCGCGGACCGGCACGCGATTAGCGTGGCCGGACTTGAGATGACCAGCTATGATGGGCTGGAGGGCGCAGCGGAAGATGAGTAAGAGAAAGCATGAGCAGCGGGCATGGCAGGTGCAAGGGGGAGAATGTTGAAAACTTGCCCCTCTGCATGCCCAAGTGCGGCGCCTTGAGGCGCCGATGAGCCGCCAAAAAGTGGAAACACTGCTCCGGTGGATCTGGTGACTCAAAGATTGCTCAGATCCTATAATGGAGGATTCACCCTAAAATTTGACGAGTTGTTGAATCCTGTGGAGGTTATTTCGCCGGAATCAGACAAGTATGGAGGGAGATATGGCCTTCCAAAGTTGGGGTATGCGCAGCAGCTCTAGGAGCCAGCAACGACTTGAAATCCGGTCGATAATTGACCGGACTGAGTAACAAAATCACCATGTGGAGAAGTTGCTCCAATAGGCCTGCCGAGGCGTCCGGTCGATGATCCACGTGATCCGGCATATCATCCACTGGATCCAGTACTGCAGGTTGTTACTGAGGGACTTGGCCAAAATCATGGCTTGGCGTCCGAAACTCAGAAGTACGTTTTGTTACTCGGGGACTTGGTCAAAATTCTGACTGCAGGTCCGCGGACAGGTTTTCGAACCTCGTTACACCCCATCACCAAACTCGACCCAAAAGTAGGTAGGTTGTGTGGAAACAGTGCAGGAGACCCCTACACCATGTGCAAGAGGACCTGCGCCTTGGGAAAGGCGCTTCACACGTGAAGGAAGGCGCCACGGCGTGTGCGCACCATGGAGGCGTTAGGCGTTTCTGTGGTGGGTGAGACCTGCGCTTCGACAAGCATAACTTGCGCTACGCTTGGCCGAATCATGCGCAATTCAATACGTTGAAAAGCTGATCACTAGCCCTATAAATGTTGTTATCATGTCTATGTTAAAAAACTAACGCAAAACGACGTTGTTCCCTTCGCAAACTAACTGTCTCTAAATTCCTGCTCACATAGCGTGAGGCGACCAGAAAGCTCACACTCAGTCTCAGATTGGCCCAAAACAGTAGACTTGAACCAATAGAGTCTATCAGACGAACATCGAGACCGCATCACACGGACTCCATCTTGACTGTCCTCTGCTCATCCTCCCTAGACTGTGATGAGAGGGCTCCAACTGTCAGGAAGGGCCATGAGGAGGGCCATCGCCTGCAGCTGTGTGTCGATCTTCCACCCCACGTCGTTGCACTGTGAGACGAGCGACTCGATCTGCTGCATGGCGGTGATGACATCATCTCCCTCCTCGATTCTCACCATCAAGAGTCTCTTCATTGCGAGGATTTTGTTTGCCAATGACTCGGATTGATGGATGGCACAAAGGTTTTGCCAAGCTTCGGCTGCCAGCTTGCAGCCCTTGAAGTAGCCCCACTGCGACTCGGCCATCCCGGACTCCAGCAGCATGAGTGCCTCTGTGTTCTTCTTTCTGAAGGCCTCCTTCTGCGCTTCTGTCACCGTCGCTTTGTCGAGGACTTCCGTTCCCTTCATGACCTCCAGTAGCCCCTTATGCGCGAGGTGCTACTCGAAGTGCCACCTCCATAGCCTGTAGCCAGGGCCACCTGCATACTTCTGGATAGGCTGCGTCTGCTTCTGTACCATTTGCGCAGTCTTCAACTCCGGGACCTCAGAACTTGACGGCAATGTCTTTTCTGACGATAGTCCCGTCCGCCGCAGAAGCCGTGAGGGATGTGTAGACCGGTCAGGGCCGTGGGCCCATAACCCTTTGTCAAAAATTGGGTCCTCGGGTGGAGGTAGTTCCAACGTGGCCTGACAGGCCTTCTACGTTCACGGCTTTCTTTTGTGCGGGTAGTTCTTGGTCTAAGCGTGAGCTTTCTGGTCACCTCACGCTATGTTTCTGGGAGTTGAAGACAGTTGGAGATAGTCACTTTTGCGAAGGGAATACCGCAATTTTTCATTGATTTTTTAACATGGACATGATCTAAACATTTGTAGGGCTTATCATGAGCTCTCCAATGCACCAAACTGTGCACAATTTGAATCATCATAGCTCCTGTTACGTCAGCCGAAGTGCAGCACCCCAAACCAGCCGCTCAGTCGGCGGCGCGCACCACATCGCCTGCCGAGGCGCCTTCACACATCAAGGATCCATCAAAACGCCATTCCGGAGGCGCAGATGTTCCTATGTGTAGTTGCGGCGCCCCTCGCTCCTTTGGATTCTGTTTTGATGAGTTAATCATTGAGTTTGGTGATGGGGATTGATGTGGGTAGAAACCTGTTCGCGGACCTCCAGTCCGAATGTTGACTAAGTCCCCTGAGGAACAAACTCTACTACAGAGTTCCGGACTCCGAGCCAGGATTTTGGCTCAGTCCCTCAGTAACAAAAACTGCACTTCTAAATCCGGCAGATCATCCACCGGACGCCTCGGTAGTCCTTCTGGAGCAAAATCCCCACATTGCATTTTGTTACTCGTTCAGGTGGATTTCCCACCTCCGGTCAACCCACGGCCGACTCGCAGAGCCGCCGCACACACCCCAACTTTGAAAGCCCATATCTCCCTCGTTACTTGTCTGATTCCGGTGAAACAACTTCCACCGGATTCAGCAACTTGTGAACTTTTAGGGGCAATCCTCCATTTTAGGATCCGAGCAATCCTCGAGTCACCAGATCTATTGACGAGGATTTCCCTCTCTCTGGCGGCTCGTCGGCGCCTCCCGGCGTCACACTTGGGCATACACAGGGGCAAGTTTTCAACAGTCCTAGGCCTGGCGTCTCAGGTGTGTGGGTAGTGGCACTTTTGGGATGGCCACTTCACACCACCTCACCTGCTTGCCAATTGGCGCATCCGCTGACCGCCAAGTGGCACATCCTCCTCATGCATGGAGGAATTTATAAGAAACTTCCCCTATGGAGGAAGGTCAAAAACCTTCCTGCGCACGTCAAGGCTTGATCGGAAGACCTGTTGTCCCTGTGCCCAGCATGCTATCCGTTGCGCTACACTTCTGGTGTCTAGCTTGAACTTGCACCACGAACAAGGTTTGGGGGACTTACTCCAAGGAAGCAATGCATGCCCAACCTGTCCATTAATGCATAGCAGTGGCCATGAGAAATGAAAGAACAACATGGATAACTTCATAGTACAACTTGTCTTGAAGTGTTGTGTGTCAGATCACATCGTGTATGTCCGGGTGCAACAATCGGGTCCATAAAATAGTTGCACTCTATGTGGAAGACCTGATCATGTTCTTGTCTGACTTGCGAAGCCTACAGCCTTTAAAGGAGCACCTGAGCAGTAGATTATAGAAACCAGGCATGGGGGAGTTGTAGAACTACCTCAGGGTGAGCATCACGCTGAACAGGAGGATATGCATGCTTCAGCTGTGGCAGGCTGAATACATGGCTGAGCTACTCAAGCAGCAGGGCGTGGAGGACTGAAAACCAGTTGCAAGGCCTTTGCACATGACCTATCAACTGAGCGCAGTGATGGCGCAGCAAACAAAAAAAGAGTGGGAAGACATAGCAGTGGTGTCCAATGGATAGGATGCTTCAGGTTTGCCATGTTTGTGACCTGGCCTGGACCTATCCTGCATCGTGGGCCAGGTGAGCACATATGTTACCAGACTGAGGCCACTACTTTGGAAGGGGGTGTAAGAGGGATTAAAGCACATCTTCTTACTCTTATGGGTGATGTGTTACGCCTGCATTAGGTTTGACACCAAGAGATGGTCCAAATATCAGCACCTGTTCTGCTGTATGGATGCAGATTATGCTAGCTATGTGGAAAATCCAAGGTCTACCTCCAGCTACGTGTTCTTCCTTGCTGGTACAGCAAGAAGCAAGACTGCATCATCACCTCCACGGTAGAGTCAGAGTGCATGGCACTGGCCAAACCTGTCCATGAGGTAGTCCTATCTCATTGACCAACAATCCAACGCACCTGATGAGGAAAAACCACATCTATGTGTGTTAACACTTCACATAGGACATTGTGAAGAAGGAAGAGGTGTTGCTGTAGCACTGGAGCATGTACCACATGCTTTGAGAGTTCTTTAACAAAGTGCAGTCTGTAAGTCAACACATAATGAGCTTGGTCGGACTTAGGATGACCAACTGTGAAGGGCAAGGGGAGGCAGTGGAATATGAGTGAGAAATAAGCCCACGAAATGTCTTGATGCAACGCAGGAGAGCTTTTGACAAGCTACCAAAAGGAGAAAACCATTTGCATGTTGCTCTAGCAGCTTCTAAAGTATTCTAAATCCAGAAATATTTTTTAGTTTCTCACTCTGGTGCAACTCAAATAACCGGACTGTGTCGAGTGTTGAGGAAGTAACCAACTTCTCTGGAAATCAGCACCGGACGTGAGTTAGGAAATCCATCCAATGGAGACATGTGCCGGATTACAGTGGAGTGATCTAGTAGTGATTCTTACATGACGCATGGTTGTACGTTGTTACTGTGGGGCTGAGCCAAATTACTGGCTCAATTTTTGAAACTCAGTATTAGTGTTCATTTCTCTGGGAGAGTGAAACTCAGTATTAGTGTTCAAGTCCATGGACAACTTTCAAATCACGTTAAATCCCGTCATTGAACTTGATGATGACCCTATCAAAACACAACCCAACTTGCAAGGTGCACCGCCTGCACCTCCACAAAGGCATTTTGTGTTGGCCTGAGGGTAATTCTGCACCCTGGAAGGTCCCTAGCAGTGGCTGGACCACACCACCAACTGTTTTTGGAGAGACTGAAGCTGTGGAGGCAACTGGTTCCAAGGATGGCAGAAAACTGGTCAGAGAGTGAGGCAATAGTTTTGGCCTCAATGTTTTGGGATTGAACTCTTTTCATCAAGGCTGAAAAGTAGTGACATTTTATAGCCACTGATCTAAGCTTTCCAGAACACCAAAGCATGCCGGATTTGAAGCTTCCTAGCAGATTCTATGGCTTCTAGAGTGGCCCTTGGTAGGCTGTCATTGTTCCCACTTAGGAAGGCATCCCTTCCTCCCTCTAGAAGCTTCTGCCCCTTCCTAGATTCCTCAGCTCGCTTCTAGTAGGAGGGAAGGTTTCTAGAAGACCAAGACACCTCTAGATGCATTGTAGGACAAGTGACCTCTTCTAGAAGGTGTGCCACCTTCCTTGATCCTCACCTAGCCTTCTAGAAACTGAAGCAGGAATTATAGAGGTTGAGCTAGCTTCGTGGCATCTACTTTTCACCTCCCTTGATGCAGGGCAGAAATTTTTCTTGTGGGACTTGAACCCGTGCCCCTACCTCTAGAGGTGGAAACCGTTAACCACTAAGCCACTTGGGCTTGTCTTTTTGGTGTTCCTTTTTAGAGTCACTCCTGCCATGGTGAGGAATGTCACTCCAACATTTTGATTGGGCATTGATGTGCAAAGGTGCCTTGGTGGGCAGCCATCATATGCACCGCTAAGTGAGTGGCTGAATTGGTGCACTGTGCCTTCTAAGAAGGAACAAAAGGTACGCTTCACCTAGTCATATGTGGTTGTGATTGTTGGAAACATTGAAAGCAACACTAAAACTGTTTGCTGGCCCTTATCAGCAAAACATGCCATGACAGAAGCAAGAGCAGGATGATTGGCAGAAAGGGCAGCAAGAAGAATCATGCTAGTAGATGTACGTGCTGCAGCTTTACCAAGGAGTGCTGGAAACTGGGCAGACCTTAGGGAGTTGAACAGGCTCACTAAGAGCTGCCTAGGCAGGACCGACTGTTTGTGAGAGGAAGTTGCAGGTTGCACAGATAGAAACTTTGGCGGAAAATTTAGGAATGGAGAGAAATCAAATTTCAGTGTTGAATCTTGAGTGAGAAAGTAAATCATCACATCTTCCTAACAAGCCCTTATATGCCTCATCTGGCCAAAGGAGCACTGTGATACACTCTGTCAAAGTTGACCCTCTCCTACAATCCTACTTTAGCGTGATGAGCGGCAGTCACATTAGCATGCATTAGAATTATCTCTCTGGCGGCCTGTATGGCCAATCATCCATGAATGTTCCTATCTTGAAGTCTCTTGAAGGCCCTCCAGCCGCCTTTTCTCCTTGAAGGCCGCTCCCAGCAGTCCTGATCAATAATTTTGGCCGCCTTTGTGCTGAAAGTGCTCTGGTCCCCACTTGAACCCAAACCAGGATCTCCAAACTTTGGAAAAAACCATATCTCACCCAAACAGACTCCGAATTGAGTTCCGTAAAGTGTGTTGGAACCTGTGAAATGTTTTATATGCATCTGTGCTGTCAGAGGATTTTTATCGAGCGACACATTTTTCTCATTTTCTGGCACCCTCACATCCATCAATCTCCCACTTTGTTACAATCATAAGCACACAAATCCGCACTGTTCCCTCAGCTGCTCAAAGCGGTGCGCTACTGCAGATTGGTCAGGAAGTCTGCCAATATCATGCTTGAAGGGCAGAATTTGATCTCCACAACCTGCTTTGCCACGAGCTCACGGATGAAGTGGTACAGTAGGTCCATTTTCTTTGTGCGGGCGTGAAACTCTGCGTTCTTGCTTATAGCAATGGTGATCATGTTGTCATAGTAGATTTTAGTCTCGGTGTTCTGCTCCTGTCCAAGGCTTACCAGCAGCTCACACAGCCACATGGCTTCTTTTGTGGTTTCACTCAGGGCGATGTATTCTGCTTTGGTGGAGAAGAGGGAGACACACTCTTGTTTCTTTCTCCTCCAGCAGATTGCACCTCCCCCGAGCACAAACACAAACCCACTGGTTGACCTTGTTGTGTGCAAGTCACCCCCCCAATCTGCATTGCTGTAGCAGATGAGGATGGGGCTGTTGTTGCCGTTGAAGGTGGGGCAAAGGCTGCTGGTGCTGTCCAGGTAATGCAGTGCGCACTTGACCGCATCCCAATGCCGCACGCCCGGATTCGCACAGAACTTACTGAGCACTTCCACTGCTTGGCTGATGTCAAGGTGTGTGCCAACTGCTGCGTACATGAGGCTCCCAAATGCTGCTTGGTAGGGCACTGCTTCCATGCTGCTGCTCTCTTGCATGCCGTAGGGAGTCTGTGTCATGCTCAGCTTTGCTCCCACTTCCAGTGGTGTTGCGGC
Organism: Penium margaritaceum; assembly: GCA_023375785.1. Classification (NCBI taxonomy): domain Eukaryota; kingdom Viridiplantae; phylum Streptophyta; class Zygnematophyceae; order Desmidiales; family Peniaceae; genus Penium; species Penium margaritaceum. Next base: position 31,188 of record SZWC01007803.1, on the reverse strand, counting down.
CTTGCCCGCTCCTGCCATGTTGAAGCGCTTGACGATGCCGCTCACGTACGTGCTCTGGGACAACTCCAAAGTCTGCTACTACTGGTCGCGCTTGACCTGGAGGCCAAGGTAGTAACTAAGCTCTCCCATGTCTTTCATGCCAAACCTGGCAGAAAGGAACTGCTTCACATCATCCAAAAGAGACTTGGAGTTGTCAATGCGCCGGATAGCAACGGTCTAGAAAACGGGTCCCGACATGGGAGGCCGCCAACCGCTCTTGGTATTGCAACCAAGATAACATATCACCCTCGAACGAGGGATCCATACTTTAGGTTCGTTTGGTTTGCAACCTCACGAAGTCCGCATGTTGGTCTTTAGTGTCTACCTTTGGTTGGACACTCTGTGAGGAGTCTCAAAGGCAAGAACTGTAAATGGATGCATGCAAGGTACAGGCTTTTATACTTGCAGAGCTTTGCTAAAGCTTCTGCTTGTAGTGGCTCCACTGGAGCCAACCTCAACCTACATTCCTATTTGGCGCGTCCTTAGACCACCAAGTGTCATCCTCATGGCAGGCTCTAGTAAGCTTCCTAGAAGCTTCCTGTCCCATTTTTGGCCACAAAGAAAATTGCGGCCATCGCGGGGTTTGAACCCGCGACCTCTGGTTTGAGACTCCGGTACCTAATCAACCAAGCCAAAAAGGTATGGTTCCTATGATGAGGCACAGTGGACATACCCATTATGGGCAGTGCATTCCTGGCCCATCTCAGAACAGACCGAGGGGACATACTCCGTAGAGCAGTGCATGCCTTGTCTGTATGTGTAGCTAGCCAGCTAGGCAGTGGACAAGGTGCATACTATTTCAACAAATCTCTCCCTTGCACCTCTGTCCATCTGTCCCTTGCTCGGCTCCATCAATGCCTTGGAGCTCACTCTTCCTCTGCCGCACTCTTCATGCCGATTCCACGAATGCCTGCATAATGCAAGTCGGTGTCAAGCGGCTTCGTCATGCAGTCAGCAAGCATGCTCTTTGTTCCGCAGTGCTGCAAGTCCACCACGTTCTTCATGACCAGGTCACGTGAGTAGTGGTAACGTATGTCGATGTGCTTTGTTCGCCGTGAGATGATCTCGTCTTCAGCCATCGAGATGGTGCTCATGTTGCCCACGTGTACGATCGTGGCGTCTTTTTGTGGCACTGTCATTTCGCCAAGCAGGCTGCAGAGCCATTGAGTCTCCTTGCACACCTCAGACAAAGCAACGTACTCTGCCTCAGCCGTGGACACGGAAACACAATCCTGCTTCCTACTGGCCCATGAGATGGCAGCGCCATTCAAGATACACACGTATCCAGAGGTGGATTTCCTGTCGTCGAGATTTCCTCCCCAGCCAGCGTCGGTGTAGCATTTCAGACGAAGGGGGTCCGTTCCTTCTTGGCCTCCAAGGAC
>SZWC01007803.1:0-29694 GCA_023375785.1 Penium margaritaceum | reverse complement strand
GAACGTCTCATCGTACTCGGAGCCCGGGCGTTGAGAGAACCCCTTAGCCACTACCCTTGCCTTGAACTTGTCGATATTGCCGTCTTGCTTCTTCTTCACTCGGAGGACCCACTTGGATCCCACCACGTGGGCCTTGTCGGGTCTATCCACCAGCACCCACGTGCCGTTCTCGGCAATGGATGCGAGCTCGCTATCCATTGCCTCCTTCCACTTGGCCGCATCTGGGCCATTCATGGCCTCCGCCACTGTGGATGGCTCTCCCTGAGCCATGCACGACCAGCTAAGGCCGGTCCAATCATCCTCATACCGCAAAGGTGCTCTCTTTGGTTGCAAACTGCGCCGGGGTAGTGGTGCCGCTTCTTGCTTTGGTGATGGTGCTTCCACAAGTGGTGGTTTTTCGTCGGCGTCGTCGTCAGAAGAGTCGTCAGACTCCAAGTCAGACTCGGAAGCCTCGGACGCCTCGGTATCCGCGTCCATGTCAGATGCTGCATCATCCTCCGCAGCCACTCTCCCATTCCCACCACCTGCTGGCAAGGCGACCCAGTTGTTGGGTACTTGGTCTCCGGACTCAAGGAACACTATCCACTCTCCCGCTTTGGGAGTGAGGGTCGGGTCCAGCAGCTCTCCCTTTCCAAGGGTGCGTTCGTCGAGCTTGCCTCCACCTTCTCCCGACTGGATTTTCACCCATGCAGTTGACCCAAACACCTTCAGATGAGATGCGTTGGGTTTCTGTCCCGACCATGCTTCCGGTGGGGTCTTCAGCTGCTTGTCCTGCTCCTTTCCACACTTCCGCAAGACGGTCGCTGGTGTGAGGTTCAAGAGGTAGCAAGCCGTTGTTGCTGCTTCAGCCCAAAAGTGCGGTGGGAACTTGGCGTCGAAGAGCATGCTTCGCAACATGCCGAGTAGGGTCTGGTTCATCCTCTCGGCAACGCCGTTGCTTTGGGGGTTGTAAGGGGTGGTTTGCTCGTGGCGGATGCCATGATGCTTGAGCCAAGGCTTGCATGCCTCGTACTCACCCCCGTTGTCACTTTGGAGGGCCTTCACCTTCTTGGACGTTTGCCGCTCCACCATGGCGACGAACTCGAGGAGCTTCTCCTTGACCTCTCCCTTTGTTTTGAGGGAGTAGATCCACAACTTGCGGCTGTGGTCGTCAATGAAGGTCAGGAAGTACTTGCTTCCTCTGTTAGACAGTATGCGGAAGGGTCCACACACGTCACTGTGTATCAGTTCCAAGACGTGCTCCGCTCGTTGACCTCCTCTCCCAAACGGCTTCTTCTTTGCCTTTTCTTGGAGGCATGGTTCACACAACGTACATCCTTCGCCATGCTTCATAGTGCACCCTTCCATTCCGTGGACTGCCTCTTGCTCTTGCATCTTTTGCAGCGTGCTCTTAGCCACGTGGCCAAATCGCCGGTGCCACAGCTCAACATCTGTGTCCTTGGTTGATGTGACGGCCGCAGGGGTCGCCGGTGGTGCATCCTTCAGCTCCGGTGCCACTGTCTTGGTGGCACATGCGAGTCCCTCATCCGACGCCTTGGTGACTTTAGTTTGAAGCACGTAGAGGCCGTCGACTCTTGGAACTCGAAGCATGAGGTCGTCTTTGGTGTACAAAATCTGGATGTCCTCGTTTTTGAGGGCCACCGCTTCCTTGTTGGTGAACACCACTGTCATGTTGTTGTCGGTGATTTGTGAGACGGACAGCAAGTTGGCTGCGAAGGAGGGCATGTACACCACCATTTGAAGGTTGACTGCCTTCTCCGCACCATTCACGTTGAACGTGATCACCTTGTCCCCTTCGCCCATGGCTTGGACGACGCCACCGTTTGCACACTTGATGCGCATGACAGATTTGGCCATGGAGACAAATCCAACCTTCTCTTTTGATGAGTGGTGGTTGGTGCCCGAGTCAAGGGCGAATGCCCCGGGCCTAAGGATCGCTACGCCGTTCATGGGCAGCCCCCTAGCCATCATGTTGGTGAGCTCCTTCTTCTCCTTTCCACCTTTGTTCCCGCCTTCTCTCTTGGGACTACGACAGTCCCTAGCCCACTGCCCAGCCTTGCCACAGTTGTGACAGTTGCCGGGCTTCTTGGAACTCTTCCTGCCACCATTGGCCTTCCCTCCACCGCCACCGCTTCTGCTGTTGCCTTGACTGGAGCGAGAGCTTGCACTTTGTCCACCGAAGCGAGAGGCATAGGCTGAGATGTTTGCCTCGGCGCCACTGTGTCGCATGGACTCGTTGCGGACGTGTTCGGCGACAGCCTCGTACATCAGATCTGCCTCCTTCCAACCGCCAAATACGGTGATCAAGGACCCCCAGCTTTCCGGCAGCGCCATTAGAAGGATCATGGCACGCATGTTGGAGTCGAGATTCTATTCCATTTGCTGGACCTCTTGCAGCACGTTGTCGAACGACTGCAAAAATGCGGGTATCGATTCTNGGTAGCCACGCACGTTCATGACAATCTCAAACTGCCATTTCCACAAGGGAAAACCTGTCCCCGTGAATTTGGACATACCCGCCTCAAGGCGGGCTGGAGTCGGATCCGCCATTTCTTGCGGTTGCTCGTCTTTTCTGCTTCGCTGCTACTCTGCTTTGTTGAGGCCGATGAGGCTGATGAGGCTGCTGACTGCGACCGTTGTCAAAGGTGCAGTTGGTTCCGTTGCATACCCCTCCCGCCGATGATCGCCGAAGGCGATGGTGCCGTTGTGAGAGAACGGACTCGGGGTCGTACCACCTTCTAAAAAGGGGTAGAGCTTAATCCCGTTGGGGCTCGAGGGTCTTGTCCAACATGGACAGAGCGATTCCTCGTCCCCTAGTCCGCCACGTGCGCGCACCCTACCTGAAGAAGCCAATGGAGCCGATGGAGCAGATGGAGCCGTCCGATGGTACTGTCCCTGTTGTACCTGTGCACCCTGCAAGACCACACGCTAGTCGGTCTTGGAAGCGTGCCTTAGAACCAGAAGTGTGGGCCCATAACCCTTTGTCAATGCGCCGGATAGCAACGGTCTAGAAAACGGATCCCGACATGGGAGGCCGCCAACCGCTCTTGGTATTGCAACCAAGATAACGTATCACCCTCGAACGAGGGATCCACACTTTAGGTTCGTTTAGTTTGCAGCCTCACGAAGTCCGCATGTTGGTCTTTAGTGTCTACCTTTGGTTGGACACTCTGTGAGGAGTCTCAAAGGCAAGAACTGTAAATGGATGTATGCAAGGTACAGGCTTTTATACTTGCAGAGCTTTGCTAAAGCTTCTGCTTGTAGTGGCTCCACTGGAGCCAACCTCAACCTACATTCCTACTTGGCGCGTCCTTAGACCGCCAAGTGTCATCCTCATGGCAGGCTCTAGTAAGCTTCCTAGAAGCTTCCTGTCCCATTTTTGGCCACAAAGAAAATTGCGGCCGCCGCGGGGTTTGAACCCGCGACCTCTGGTTTGAGACTCCGGTGCCTAATCGACCAAGCCAAAAAGGTATGGTTCCTATGATGAGGCACAGGGGACATACCCATTATGGGCAGGGCATTCCTGGCCCATCTCAGAACAGACCAAGGGGACATACTCCATAGAGCAGTGCATGCCTTGTCTGTATGTGTAGCTAGCCAGCTAGGCAGTGGACAAGGTGCATACTATTTCAACAGGAGTCAGATGCAATGAGGAGATCATCCACGTAGAGCAAGATGATAACCTCGCTACCCTCATGCACAGACCCATAGACAGTATGCTGGGCTTTGCTGCGCACAGACCCAAGCCCGGCCAGCTGCTCATCCATCTTATTGTGCCATGTTGGCGGTGCTTGCTTCAGGCCGTAGAGGGCCTTCACATGCTTGCACACCAAATCCTCCTTTCCCACCACCACATCCCCCTCTGGCTGCTCCATGTAAACATCTTCTTCGAGGTTACCATTCATAAATGCACATGTCACATCCACTTGGTGCAGCTCCCAGTCCATGGCAGCAGCAAGACCGATGATTGCTCGGATGGATGGGAACTTAACGACAAGTGCAAATGTCTCATTGTAATCCACACCCTCAGTCTGAGCATACGCCTTTGCAACCAGCCGTGCTTTGCACCTGAGCACCTTACCATTCACATCACGCTTGCGACTGAAGACCCTCCAACATCTGATCATCCGGCTTCCATGTGGAGCTTCCTCGAGGGTCCATGTGCCATTCTTCGTGAGCGCACCATACTCTTTGTCTGCTGCGGCACGCCAATCTGCCATCTCAGCGCTGCGCATGGCTTTGGTGAAGTTGGCTGGGTAATTGGTGACTTTGAGGAAGAGAAGCTTGAGGTCAGAGTGGAAGAGTGAGAGAATCTGAGCTTCTCTCACTCTTCCACTCTCATGAGCATACACTCCTTAGCAGGGTCCTCAATTGCAGCTAGCTGGTCAGCAGGAGACTTCACCATGTTGATGTAGTCAATCATGGATCCGGACTCATCCATCTTCACAGTGTGAAAGCGACAACGCAGCTGCATGTTCATGGGGATTGACTTGGAATCATAAGTGGATCAAGCTTTTTCCAAACCTCCTTTGGCGTGAGGATGCCATGGACGAGGAGTTGCTGCTGTTCCGCGAGGTAGAGGTAGATGGTGGCGAGGGCGCGGTCACGCTTCTCGCGGTAGGTACGGGCCTCGCTAGGAGATAGGGACCCTTTCACTGGTTCCTTCTCCTCCTCATCCATCTGGCTCCAAAGACCCTTCTCCGTCAGCACCATCTTCATGTTGTGACTCCAGTTGAAGAAGTTCTTGCCTTTGAACTTGGCGATGTTGACGCCGGCCAGCACTGAAGCGGATGTCGCCATGGTAGTGCAACGTTCAGCCTCCAAACACCTCTCTCACACAACTGGGTACAAGGAATGCCTCAAGGATCAGGAAATTATTGTTCTAGCTCTGATACCACTGCTGGAAACTGGGACAGCCCACAGGGTGTTGATCAGGCTCACTAAGAGCCGCCTAGGCAGGACCAACTGTTTGTGAGAGGAAGTTGCAGGTTGCACAGGCAGAAACTTTGGAGGCAAATGTAGGAACACAGAGAATGCGAATTTCAGTGTTGACTATTGAGTGAGAAATTAAATCATCACATATTTCTAACAAGCCCTTATGTGCCTCATTCGGCCAAAGGAGCACTGAGATACACTTGGTCAAAGTTGACCCTCTACTACATTCCCACTTTAGCGTGATGAGCGGCAGTCACATAAGCATGCATTAGAATTATCTCTCTGACGGCCTGTGCGGCCAGTAATCCTTGAATGCTCCTTCCTTGAAGTCTCTTGAAGGCCCTCCAGACTCCTTTTCTCCTTGAAGGCCGCTCCCAGCAGTCTTGGTCAATGATTCTGGATGCCTTTTGTGCTGAAAGTGCTCTGGTTGCCACTTGAACCCGAACCATGATATCCAAACTTTGGAAGACAATATCTTACCCAAACGGACTCCAAATTGAGTTCCGTAAAGTGCGTTGGAACCTGTAAAATATTCTCTTTTCATGTGTGCTATCAGATTATTTTAATCGAGCAGCACATTTTGTGATTTTCTGGCACCCTCACATCCATCAAGGAGGGCTACAGGGCCTGAGATTTCCTTGAGGAGGCAAAGGCATACACCAGGAACGCCAAGGGCAGAAATTTAATCCTCAATGAAAAAGAAAACCATCTCTTCAACATGGCCAACAGGAAATCCCTAGATTCTGGAGCTGAGGAGAACACCTGGGTCAAGAAGGTGGGGTTTGTCAACTAGAGCTGATTTGCCAAGTCTATGGTGGTTACGAACAACAAAAACGGACAGGCGGCCAGCTAAGGTCACATTGAGGTGGAAGTCATGGTGGAAAGTAAGAATATTTTTTGCATTTTTTGTGATGTGAAGCAAATCCCAGGCTTAGGTTTTCTTTCGTTGTATCATTGTCTTGATAGATAAGGGGTCAGATGTGCTCTTTTGCAGGAGAGGCACTTTGGTTCTCATGGACGGTGGCGGCGAGGCCATGCTGGCGGTGAAGCGCGAGGGCAGTCTCGACATTGTGGAGACCAAGGTTGTTCCTGTGGCATGAATAATAGTAATCTTGGAAGAGTGAAATGTCACCATGGCCGAGGAAGAAAGATAGCACCTAAAGCCCTGACACTGACACCTGGGGTATTCATCACTTGCAACTATCAAGGAGATGGTAAAGAGAAAAATGGCATCCGGCTTCATCATTGACGATGCAGCAGAAGTGGCAGCAGATGCTGTGGTGCACAAAGGTAACGAGCCTTGCATTTTGGGCAATGCATAGTGTAAGCCATTCAATGAGAGTGTGCTCATTCCCTTAATCACAAGGAGGAGCTGGCAGATGCCGAGGTCAAGGATGTGTCCTCAGAGTACAGAGGTGCAGCAGAGACAGTAGCCAATGCAGAGGACACTGGTAATGATGAAGCCAGGCTAGATATCTGCCAGAAAGATTTGGCAGATGAGGCAAAAGGGGTGCCAATGCACACAGTACTCGCATAATACACACCACAAATCAGGGGAAACTCCTCTGGATAAAATTTTAGTCTAGGAACTGTTTCATCAGAGCAAGATAGACCCTCACAGAGCAGTTGGGATGATGTTCTTCCAGATACTGCACAGTCTGAAGGATCTCTACAACGCACAGATGTGCCACCAAAACTGCCATGCTGCAAATGAAGGCTTGGGCCTATGGGTCCAAATGGCGCAGTGCATTCTGAATACATCAACATAGCCAAGGACCATGTGGAAGGCGCTTGCATGATGTGTGGGAGTGTAGTTGGATGCTGCCATCAAGTTGGAGTTGGCTTCCAACATGGAAAATTACATGTAAGATGTGCTTGACCTGCTGAGAGATGCCAATGTCATTGGCCTGAAGTTGATATCTAAGACAAAGTATACAGAAAAAGGTGTTCTGGAAAAGTATAATATGTAGCTGTTTGAAAAAGATAACATGCAGCATAAAATCAAGCATTACGAAGAGACCTTTTCCCCTTTTGCCAAGTTCACAAGAATCAGGGTGATTCTTGTGGTGGCAACCGTGAATGACATAGAATTGCACCAATCTGGCGTGGAGAGAATGTTCCTCAATGTTATCGTTGGAGGAACAAAGCGGCACTATGGCACTGGAGCACGCAGAGCATGCTTGCAGATTGCTTGAGCACGACCCACAGAGTGGCACACGATGACCATGGCCGGACTTGGGATGACCAGCAATGAAGGACAAGAGGGCACAGTAAGAGACAAGTGAGAGCAAGTGAGAACAGCGGGCATGGAGGGTGCAAGGGAGAGAATTCTGTGAATTGCTCCCATGGATGCTTTGGTGCGAAGCCACCAACAAGTCACCAGAGGGAAAAAAATCCTTGTATTCTGCTCTGGTGGCTTGTTGATTGCTCCAGAATCACATTGCATGTTGATCCTCAAGTATGACAAGTTGTTGAATTTGGTGCAACTTGGATCTCCAGAATCAGCTGAATATCCATGAAGTTACAAGTTGTCAAAGTTTGGATGTATGCGGTGGTGCAAGGACTAGGCTGAAATTGTCTTCTTGTGAAAATCTCCACCAGACCTCAGCATCAAGGCTAATCCAGCAAAAACATCGGCCAGATAACTTCTGACTCAGTCAGAGAATTTCTTCTCAGAATTTAGTAGTAAAAATTGTCATAAGGGAACTTTGCTGAATTCCTCACAAGGACTATGACTTGGTAGTACGGTTTGTTACTCAACAAGAGTCAATGTTCTGACCGCTGTTCTGCAGAAAAACCCAATCAGACCTGGCTTACAAAATAAACAAAGACGTTCTTCAGGCATGTCCAGCCTATGAAAAACGAGCCTCCAAAAGAGTTCTTTTGGTGTGGAGAAAGGTGCCACGGTGTATGGGAACCACAGCAGGAATTAGGTGTTTGTGTTAGGTGAAGCTTATGCTTCAGCAAGCATGAATAGGGCTAGCCTTGGCTGAGTTGTTTTTCTACATTCGAGAGCTCTCAAGTAGCACTTGAAATCGCCAGATCATTTCCATGTCCCAAAACTAATGTGAAATTTCTCTTTTCGCTGCACATAAGTGAATGTCTATGAATCTCTTCTTGCATAGCCTGAGGCAACAAGAAAGCTCAAAATTCATCCCATTAATTTCCCAAAAGGAAAGTTTGCAACACCCATGACAGTCAGGATATACCAGAAATTGTTTTGAACAGCTGCAGGCCAGACATGGGCTCCCCTGGCCGCTTGTCACGTGAATGATATGCACTATGGAAGTCACTGGCTTGATCACCTTGTCATTTGCAGAAGCCGTGGCATCGGCCAGTTCATCATCCCACAGCTTATCACCCTTTGTCGGAAACAGTGTTCCAATGTGGCAAGATTCTTTGACTCCACCAATAAACTTGATTACCTTTGCCTTCACCATCATCCCAGAATTTTGAAAGAAAAAAAGAAAAGAAAAAAAAGCCGACAGATGGTACAAGCTTCCACACATGCCTTAGTAGCCTAGGAAGGCCAATTACAAACATCTTTTCCACAAAATCATCAGTGGTTGTGAAATCTCCCCCAACAATCTCCATTTCCTCTGCACCAAAACCATAAAAATTGACCAATGAATTGAAACATTCAACATTCAAGAATTTCCTTTTGCAGATGGTCACAGCTGCTGATTACATGGACAGCGCTGAATACAAAGCTCAGATGCAGACATCCAACGGCTGGTGATGCAAAGGCTATACTCATTTCTGCAGCAATATCAAGTAGCCGTCAATGAAATAACTTTCTCTGGTGCAGATTGAAGCCATCGATCAATGTGACCAAAGGCTCTACCGGACCTGTGGGAACCCATTCACACCTCTTGCAAATCTACAAGAATATAACACCAGGCCAAAAATTGGGAGGAGTTGAGAAAAAAATTCAGCGGGGTTCAGAAATGTCAAAGGGAAATAGTAGGTAGTGAAGCTCCTGCCCAGTCCAAAAACTCTGCACGGACCGCTTGTCCATCTGAACGGCTCTCAAAACCATGTAAGAGGGTTCCTGATATCACAATCAAATGCGATGTACGATGAATTATCAGTGATACTGACGTGGGTGCAACCGATGGCTTGGAAAAGTCTCAAAATGGTACTGGTACTATGGAATGGAGGAGCTTGTCATGGTCTTTATGAAACAAGTTGGCTTTAAAGCTAGTTCAACACTCCAAAATGGGAGTGTTTCAATGGAAAAAAAAAAAGAAGATGTCAACAGAAAAGTGCAGATTATTCAACTTTCTAAACCACTCCAAGTGTAAATTGTACAACCATAGGATGTAACTGTCTAGAAAACGTGTCCAATGAATGACCACAAAATCATTCACATTCCTTGTATTGGCAGAATATGTAGGTGGACAAGAGCAGTCTACGCCAGCACTATTGGCAGAAATCAACACCTGCCTCTCATCAAGCGACCTAGGGCACAACTGGGGTTGAATGATGCAGCAGAGGAGGAAGCCGCAAGGGACGTCATTGCAAAAGCAAGCCAACATACGCAGCCAATATCTCTAGATGCGGTCAAGAAGTACCTGTGGTGCGGGTCTCAAGCGTGAGCCGTCCATGTCAAACAACGGGAAATGACAACAATAGGATCATTTACACCTGAAAATCTTGCAACTGTTGCAAAAGAGTTTGCACCAGTTGTCCAAGAGTTTGAAGGGTTTTTCCTCCAAGAAATGCTCTAAAGTTACATTTGCAACACAGCTTTGATCATTGATTAGACTTGAAGTTAGGCAGCAGAAAGACAGTCAGTGGGACCTGTCAAATGAGTAACAACCAGCTGAAAGAACTGAAAAATGAGCTGGAAACAATGCTCCATTAGGGGTTCATCAGGCAATCCACATCACCATTCGTTGTGTATGTGACTTCCCTCAAAAATGAATCTTGCAAGATGCAAATGTGCGTGGACTTCAGGGTATTGAACAACACTACCATCAAGAACCATTACATCCTTCCACAAGCAGATGAACTCTTTGACCAACTTCAAGGAGCAAGAAAATTTCCCAGAACCAACATCTGTAGCAGTTATCATCAGATCTATATCAATAATGAGATTGCCATATATTCTAGCCAGCATGCACCCAAGTCTTGCAGTGTGCCGGGACGCTGCAGCTAGAATAGGGGCAAGTACTATGTCCTTCATGTACACAAGTCCTTTGAATCTGCGTGTGGGCAGATCTTTCTCCACATTAATGGCGGACCACAGGTTGACCTGTGGATGTATACGCCAATTGGCTGAGGGTGTTTTGGTCACCTACCCCGACCTTTGGTGTTCTGTTTTAGAAGGTTGTGACATGTTCGACCACTCTCCAGAAGTGTTGCTGAAAGTAATGCAAACCGCATCAATGTTTTGACACTTTTTGGTTGGTTTCTTGACGTCGCATTACTTTCATGAAGACGTGCCTTGATATTCTTGAAACCCCCTGACTTCTCAGAAAGTTTCTTTAAGAAGACTCTTACTATGCAGTGTCACACCCACTGCTTGATTTGAGCACCCAAGACCTAATGTATGCCGCAATATTCTTTCCAATATTGTAAATCTGTGTTTGAAAGTTCCCAATTGTTGTCAGTTAAGTACACCTAGTGCTAATCATAAGTTATCCAACTGTCTCACTTCCTCAAATTTCTTCTCCCCTGCACCATCTATCTGTGAAGCATCCACACTCAGCTCGGCGTAGCAGTGAAAGGCTGCAATACGGACGCATGCTTTTGAACCGTTCACTCTTACGTGAGACGGTTGGACATGGAAAAATTGTTAGGGTGGTGAAACTTTGACCACATCAATGGGTCGTTTCACAATGAACCATGCTTAACTGTTGTGCCACTCCAAGGTTGATTTGACGTCCCAACTTGAGATGGAGTGCTCGCTGTCCGCAGAGGTTTGACTGAAACGACCCAGAGTTTTATTAGAAACTACCTAATAGCCGTTTTGCTTCTGCCTTAGTGTGATAAACAAAATGACAAAATGAAACTTTGTTGATTTGGTCCAACTACGCCACAAGAAGTGAAAATTTGCTTTCCCTAATAGCTGCTCTGAAGGTCACCGTATCTCCTTGCAGGCAATTCCTACCTCTTCTGGTGTGAAAGGCAGCTTTGTAGCAACCCAAGTGGTGAACTGGCGCTCTAGTTTTGCTATTGATTCTATGGTTTTATGGATTTCACTCATGATTTTTTTTTGGTGATTGTGCTATCAGGAGGAAACCAGTTAAAATCAGCGGGAGCTGACAGCCATGTTTGCAATCTTGGCGAGTGTTCTCTTCTGAAATTGATGGAAACAAGTCCTGAATTTGCAACTTCCCATTCAACTCCGGCTAGCAACCCTCAGTAGCGCACCTCCCACATGAAGCCACACATGCAAAATCGAGCAATTCTGAGAATGTCCAACACTCCTCTTTGATTGGAGATCCTGAAGACAATTGAATTGAATGTTTTGTGAACATTTTTTGAATTGAACGTCCTAATGGTGTGAATTCACTTTCATTATTTGCTTCTCTGCAGTCAAGACATTTCTGAGACATTTGGAAGCCCTCCACGGAGGAAAACAGGGTGAAAAAAACATGAGATATTGGAGAGGGAGCTTTGATTTCTGCATTCATTCTAAAAATACATCTTGGCACACTCTAAAAAGACATCTTACAAACAAGAGTTTGCAAGCCCTTGCACATCACGTAGCAAAACCAGGACACCTGCCCCCCCCCCCCCCCCCCCCCCCCCCCACCCATCCATTTTCTTCAATTTGGAACATCTACACATGCAGGTACGTGGCAGGGTTGCTACAATGCAGTGTGAAACTGATGTGAAGTTCTGAAACCGACTAGATTCATTATTTAGTTGAGGCCAATCGAGTGGTAACAACCATGGCAAGGGATGGCGTTCTACCTTGTGATTCAGCCCTCCATTTTGCAAAATATTTGTGACGTTGCAAACCATGTTCCTCCAGAAAAGTACTGACTAAATATATTTAGGTCATTGTGGCTTGGTTTTCTGACAAAATGGAACAAAACAATCAATCAGAGTGCTCACAACAAACCACTGGTTGAATTAATGATTGGATTTTTGTGTGGTTTTTGAAGAATTTGGTCTTTCTGCTGTCTACGGTGTGGATGTAACTGTCTAATTTAACATGTTGTTTGAAATTTTGTGTGTTTGACTTCAGAACTTCCAAACATGCACCTTTTTATTCATCATGTCAGATTCTTGTGCATCGAGGCGCTTGCCAAGTACATCGTCAAGAAGAACATACCAACAGTCCACCCAGCACACATTTGTCATTTTCTAGCACAACTCCATACGATGCCATGGATCTTCCTCCTCATCAGTTCTTGTGCTAGTCATCATCTTCCAACAATATGCCCCACTTGCTTCAAGTGCTGCCATGTCAACACCAGTCAGTGTGCCACTATCGTTGCTGCCCCTCAGTGCAAGTATACAGAGGTTTCACTCCAATGTACACCAGATTAATGAAGCTGTTTGCCAGCGACAGCACCTGGGACTATTCATCTTGTCAACACAGCCTGCATCAGAATTGGAAAAAATCCACCACTCCCCATTTGTTGGAGACACACCTCTTGCAGAGATGCAAGGATAGCATGTGTCAGCATCACCATTGTGGGAAAATGATCTCCTGGACCGCATGGCCGTCGTCGCAAAGCCAGCACCTGACGTGGCAGTCAGCAAGACTACCAAGACTGCAATTCAAGCTGCTTTGTACGCTGCTTTATCTACTTTGATGGACCCTTCCAGCATCAACCCAATGCTCAAGACTGCAAGTTTACCTGTGAAGCATTGGTGCACTCTCGAGAAGGACACAACCTTGATGACGCTAGCATTCAAGTATGCCACTGAGTCCCGTTACACAAAATGGTGGTAGACAAAGATGCACGTGGTGATTGCGCCAACTCTTGCAAAGCTGCTGAAGATCGCCAATCTGACAATGGAGCAGGTTCTTTATCGATGCAACAATGTTGCAAAGGTATGGAGCCTCGCCTACGATATCATGGGTAAAAGTGGGAATCAGATAGTTTGTACTGTATTTTGGAGTGGAAGGAGCTAAAAAACACCAAACCTGCGGTAGGCAAACTCCAAGGCAATCATTTACCTTTGTACAATTGAAACAAAACTGTTGATTTCCAGCAAGGCAGTTGGTAGTAACACTTTCAGTTGTGAAAATGCTCGCACAGCAGGAGTAAAGGATACAGTCCTACCTTCCAAACATGGTGATGAGGCTCGTGTTGTCTGTTGCAAGGTGTTTGATATTCAGGTTGAGAAAAGGTCACAGCTTGTCAAATCAGCCTGACGTCTTCACTGTATCATTTGTGACGATGAACTCAGAACACCATGGGTGATGGCAGTGCATGACATCAGCAATGACAAGTGCATGGCAACCGACGACAAACTCAAGCTTTTCTATGTGCTGGAAAAGGATGAGAAACCATGTACTCTGTATGTTTACTCCAAGTATGATGTTGTTTACTGGAAGAAGATTAGGCCCTGGTGTGTGGAGAGCATAGTCACAGCAGAAGAATAGCCTGGAAACCAGAGATGCAAATCATAGGATGTGACAGGCTAATAGAAATGAGCAGTGCTTAGTGTTCTTATACTATCCGGCTGGCTAGGCCCTAGCCCTGGCATGCTACTCTCATAGCTTGGTATAACAAGCTATTTGTAGCTGGACCCAGTGCACTACTTGCACCTAATGGCTGGTGCAAGAAAGCCCTGGGCGTCCAATCATCCAGATTAACAGTTTGATGTTAATCCTGTGTGTCATTCTCGTGGATGTGTGCTCCTCCGGTGAGCCGCCTCGTCTCTTTGATGCCTCCCCCTCTGTATTCCAATGGTGAATACAGATACTGTTTTTCCCACACCACCAATGGTGCTGTAACCATTGCACAGTCGCAGTCTCCATTCTAACCTCCGCTGTTGACTGCGCTCACTTTTGGGGTTCCATCTTTGAGAGGGCCCCTCGGCAGGTATCGTATTCCATACGCTGATCACCGAGAGGGTGAATTCACCCTCAGTTTATGTGTGCAGAACGCCATGTGAAGCTGTAAGAAAACCACACCCCTGGAATGTGGAGCACACTTGCTCGCTCGTTCTTCCTCATTTTCCTTGCATCAACAGTCAAGCAGAGTTGAACTCAACCGTGAGCTGAATCTCCGACCCAGATGCCCCTGAAACTTGGCCAAGGCCCTAAGTATGCCAGAAAAATAGGGAACATTGTTACGTTCATCCCCCTCCCATTGGAGGCGCGACGACCCGGTGTGCCTGAGATACTTCAGGAGAACAATGTCGGTACCTCTCCAATGTTGAAGTTGGCTTCTTGATCCCATGAGTTGGCCTCAGCTAGGTATCTCTTTAATTACACCAGAAACTCACTCCAACGTCTCCTTTGGCAGTCCCCCAGAATTTTCTCCACCTCAAAATCCTCACTTCCTTCAACCCAGATGGTAGGAAGTGGAGCTTTCCCACATCCCTGTAAGGAGGTGTTGCGGTTGTAATAGGCAGAAATCATGGAGATGTGGAACACCAGACAGATAGTGTGATGATTTAGTATCTTGAGCTTGTCGGACACAGCCCATTGCTTCTCCAAAAGGCAGAACTGACCCACCCATTACAGGGAATTCCAGTCCCAAATCGCTGCATGGTTGCAAAGTTGAACATGAACTGATCCCTTGTGCCTTCAACAGCCATTGCCGTACCACTAACATGTGGTGGAAAACACATCAGCAATCTGCTGCACAGCCGGAAGCGATGTTTCCAAAGCAAGCGTGGCTAGGTTCATTGGGTTCTGGGCGTAGACCACCACAAATGGTGAATTCCCTGTTAATGCTGACAACGCTGAGTTGTACGCAAAGTCTGCCACTCCAAGCTTCTCCTCCACACCCTCTCCATTTGATAGTACCATGCTCTGCAACGGCTACTCCAACGTCTGATTTGTCTTCCCATCATTCTGTGGGTGGTAAGCTGTAGTCTGTTGCACTCACATGCTCAGCTTTCCCATGATCTCTTGAGAACCGCAAAGTGAAGCGCGGATTGCGATCTTAGACCACCAACTGCAGCACTCCGTGCATCTTGATGACATGAATGAGGAAGATCTGAGCTGTCCCAGCAGCCCTGATGCTCTCAACAAATGTGCTGAAGTGCACAGTATTCAAGAACCACTCCACCACAACCAACACCATCCTTTTCCCTGCTGCTTCACGAGAAACATGCTTATGAATTAGAGCAAGATTTCTGTCCATGGTTTTTCTTGTACAGACAATGGTTATAGCTACCCTGGTGGCTTGTTCCTCCCTGCCTTGATGCATTGGTACACATGACAACAGCTCATGAAGATTGTCCTACAATGCCATAGATGCTTAAGGTGCAGTAAATAGTGGAGTACAGTGTTGCCTTTGTTGCTTGCAGGAGGTGCATTCCAATGACATCGGAACTACGAGGCACATCAATGCTCCATTGATGCTGTGTAGGTTTGTAAGCATGACCGGGATTGTCCGAGCCACAGTTTCTGACACGTGGACTTCGTCGCGCCGATGATTACCACCACAAAACTAGTTGTCGTGTTCGGCTCTGGAGCCCTTGTTGTCAAAATGCATGCATGCATTCACCTCAGATACATCCTTGTTGCCATGTGGAATGACTGCATGTACTGGAGCAATGAAGTTCTTGCATGTGGGGGTGGTCATATCAACCTTTGTCAGGGTGGACTGAGAGGCAACGCTCAGCCCTTATCCTTGGCCATCATTTCTACGTCCAGTCGCATGCGTAACCTTGTTCTTTGGCGATCATGTGGACCAATGAACAAGTGACGGAGATAAAGGTCAAAACTTAAATTAGTGAAGTTTTCTGTCCATGACAATTGCGTCCGCCAAACATGGTTTGCCTGCAAACCGTCTGCGACTTTGTTTCCACTTCAAAACACTGACTACATTTTTTATGAACCGCAAACAAAATGATCGATGCACAGAAAAGGAGGAACCGATCGATGATCAGCCCCTCCTTCATTCAGGCTGGCAAATTGACGGTGTACAATTGACAATCGTAGACTGTCGATTTGGCAGCCCAATCAGCTGTTTCTGAGGCAAGGCAGTCCTAAATGCATTGAGCACCAAAATCTGCTTCATTTGCGACGACTCAACTCGTGCTTGTGTCTTAGTAACAACACAGCACCCTGCTCCATGATGTAGCCACCACTTAGTCAGATTAGGCATTGCTACCGTGTCCCACCCGGCGGACATTCCTCTTGTCATGGCATCTCAACCAAGCTCTCAGCCAAGGTCTCAGGCAAGCTCAAACAGAGCTTCCACCGCTGCATCCAGTCCCTTGGCTGCTCCAGTGTCTACCGTGTCTGCCCAGTTTGACGCAAGCAAGTGAAGTCCAGCTAGGAGGAGGGCACTGAATGGTGACTTTCTCACCAAGGAGCTGTCCAAGCACGGCGAACCATGTCCAAAGAGCAGCAACAAGGCAGGCTTTGTTTGTGGGTTGTGTACAAAGAAAGTCAGCTGTACGTGTGACCGCATCCATGGACACTTTGCTTGCAATAACCCAAACGTGGGGAAGTGTCCCTATCCCCAATCAACAACTAGGGATGCTCTGGGCTTGGAGCGTGTCCCTCCTCACACAGCAGGATGGCAGCCATACAGTACGAAGCTGTACAAGGGAGAGGGTGCTGAATGGGAACCAAGGACAAGCCGGTTGTTTGGCTGCAGCTGTGGTAGGCACAAGAGAAGGCAACACAGGTAGCCAACGTGGGAATCACACTGCAGAAGGACTCGATTGTCGATGAAGATGGACACATCTGTCCAAGTAGGCCGGTAGCTGCAGCAACTCTCGAGGATGAGGTCCCGCTGTTTGAAATGAACAAGGCTGCTTCCATCTACCAATCAACCATGGTGGAGCATTCGGACAGGTACTACAATGACCGCTGCAAGCTGGAAATCGTAAAGCTGATGGCCATTGCAGCTCTGCCTGTATCGTTCTGTCAAGAACAGGTTCTCCTCAAAGTCATCAAGTCAGGGAAGAATACAACTGCCAGTTTCTGGCTGCCAAGCAGAGACATTGTGACCACTGACCTGCTGCCTAATTTGGATGCAGAGTTGGCAGAGCTTGATGCACCACAGATGCAGGGATGGTTGACCTATGGAACAAGCTTGGCAGTGGATGAGTGGTCGGACCTGCAGGTTAGACCCATTCACAATGCCATGGCAGTGAATGCCATGGGATCTGTCCACCTCTTTTCACGTGATGTCAGTGGACTGAAAAGGAATGCAGACCATGCTGCTTCCATGATAGAGGCGGCAATTACAGCAGTAGGTGAGGAAAGAGTTTTTTCTGTTATATGTGACAATGAGTCCATCAACAAGAAAGCATTTTCCGAGCTCAGGCAGCAGTTCCCAAAGCTTTTCTTCTAGGGATGTTGTACTCAAAGCATAGACCTCACCATGAAGGACGTTGGAAAGTTGGCATGGGGTGCTAGGATCATTGGGAGATTTGAGAAGGTGATTGCCTTTTTTCAGGAACAACGCCATACCTCGGACATGGCTGAAGGACAAGACAGAGGGAAAGGTGCTGAAGAACAGGTGTGACACCCGCTTGGCTTCTGTCTTTGGCATGGTTGAGAGGTTTCTGGAGCTGAGGGAGGAGTTGGAGGAGTTTGTGCAGCTGGATGTTTGGAAGCAGATTGGGTCGCAGAGGAATGCGGGGTTCAGGAGCAGGAAGAAGGAGGTGAGAAGGATTGTACGCGGCAACATCTTCTGGCTGCAGATGAGACAGTTGCAGGATCTCCTGTTGCCGTTAGTGAAGGTGTTACGTGTGGCTGACTTGCCTGGTGGCGGAGCTGGTAGAATCTACGAGGGGCTGCTTGGCTGTGCTGAATAGCTAAAGGCATTGACCGAGAAGAAAGGAAGGAAGGGGAGAAAGGTTGCAGAGTGTCACGTAAACTTTGTTTTGGGTAGGCTTGACCACCATTGGTCAAAGGACATGTCGTGTCCTCTGTATGCCGCTGCTCAGCTGCTGCATCCAGAGCATTTCAGGAATGACCTGTTGAAGGATGCAAACACCCAGGCCTGGCAGGCTATGGTGGAGACCTTGGTTCCTCAGGATAAGCAGGAAAAAAATCATGAATGATACTGGGGATTTCCAGTTGGGACATTCAGTAGTGCACCATGATCCCATGGCAACACCACGTAGGAATGTGAACGCTTTTGCTGCAGTTGCAAAAGTGAAGTGTGGGACAATGACTGCCATTTAGTGGCACGTGTATTATATGTGCAATCATCCATTGCTGATGGATTTGGCCTTGAGGCTCCATTCATAGCCATGCTCCTCGTCTGAGTGTGAACGTGTGTTTTCTGCACATGAGCTCATCGCTACTGTTAGGAGGAACAGGCTCAAGGTCTCAAGCCTGGACCTCCTTGTGCGGTGCCATGTCTGCTTGCGCAAACATTACGGCAAGAATGGAAGAAATCTAGCAAACGATCTAGCCAGGGCCTTGGCAGCTGGAGCAGAAGCAGGAGGAGATTCCAGCGAGGACAACGGTGAGGTGATTGAGGAAGAGGGAGTACTGAGTGAACCTGAGGATGACTAGGAGACAGATGATGAAGGTGAGGATGAGGAGGAGGAGGGGGATGCGGATGCATTAGGAGGTGATGATTATGTGGTGGAGGTTATGGCCTCTGTGCATGTCATGAGTGATACACCTGGAATTCTTCATGCATTTCCAGTGCGTGCTTGCACACAGGAGAAGCTGGAGAAGAGCAGTACAACTCTGGGATGGAGGAGAGAAGCCAGTGGGGATGGAGCAGCAAGTAGAGGAGCAACTACTGGAAATGGAGCAGAAGTTACAGAGAGGGAAGCAGATGTCGATGGCACACCAGGCTGGGAAGAGGGGGGGGTGAAGAAGCAATAGCAGGTGGGGAAGGATAGGCAATTGGGGAGGTACCAGGAAGTGGTGCAGTTGCAACAAGTGGGGAAGGAGAAGCAGGTGATGAGGGAGCAGCCGGTCGGGAGGGAGTGGTAGCTGAGGAGGAAGCAGCAGATGGGGCAGGAGCAGATGGTGGGAAGGTGGGAAGGTCAGGTGAGGATGGACAAGCAGGTGGATCAGTTGATGGACAAGGAGTAGGTGAGGAAGGAGCAGCAGGTGGGCAGTTGGCTTCAACAAAAACACGTGATCCAGCATCAACGGCAGCTTCAAGGATTGGCAGTTTGAAGCATAGTGCAAAGCGTGCTGCCCTTGTTGCCCTAGCAGCAGCAAGGGCATCAAAACTTCCTACACGTAGTGCAGTGGCAGCTACAACAGCCAGCGGGTTTGCAAGGCACAGAGCTGCAACATTCCTGAAGTAGGACACTGTTCTGACAATGTTTTTGGGAGTATGTGTCAGATTCTACATTCTATGATTGACAGATCCATTTCCATCGTGTGCATTACATTGTTATGCTTTTACTGATGTTGAATGAACATCGGAAGAGCTCATAACATGGAGGTTGTGTACACATGCGAATGAAATGGTGGATAACTTGTAACCTGAAGCTGTTTGCTTGATGTCCATGCCTTTGCCTGATTTGCTCTGTGCTTGGTCAGGGTGCGTGTGGCACAATGGCTTCACATTACGTTCTTTGCTTTTTAGTGCTCATCAGTGATGGAGAGGTAGTGAAAATTCATAACTAGCACATTGTAATATGTTTTTGTAGTTTTCTCTTAGGTGCGTTGATAAAGCTTATGACCTTGAGAGATGCCATAACTAAGGATTTGAAGAGGTCATTCTTTTCACATCTTTGGCTTCCTCAAATCTTTTGTGCAATCCCATGTTCCAATGCATCTGCATTGAGCCCGCCCACTATGTCCACATCGATGTGGCCAACCATGGGTACATCAATGTGGACATTGATGTACCAATGTTCAAGGCACCAAGGTCAACACTGGCGGAGTGAGTGCAAGTAAAGTCCAAATCCATGGACGGCCATGGCCAAAACCCTAGAAAACAGTTGGTCACAAGGCACAGAAGAATTACAGCTAAAGTTTTACTCAACGAGCTCCACCCATTTGCCAACGAGTGAGGCTTAAAAGCGAATGAAATGAAACAGGGGGGAAATCCCGTCAAAACCCAAAACCTGGTGCGCAAGGGCTTGCGCTGCCCAGATGTCTCGTAGAATATGTTACTACCAAAGTGACCTGCTTTTTCTCTACCACATGCAGAGTTCCAATCTACAAATAGGTTTAGCGATACAAGACCAAAACTATGTCACTTCTAACAAGGAGAGAAAACTAGGTTTTTCATTGAGCACTAAACATGGGTTGACGTCGTTGAGCTCTGACAAGAAGGAGATAAGACATGCAGGGAGGATGGAGGCGACCACTCCTGCTGAGCTTGAGGGTCGCGTGCCGTGACATTGCGTTGCCTCCACTCCCTGGTCCAGTATGCCCTACAAACTCACGACCAAACCATGAAGGATTTCAGAGAGGGACTAAGACGTCCCCTTGGACGGGAGTGCAACGGGCATGCAGTTAAGGTATTGGAGTGGGAGGGAGGAGGATGAGAGAGCTGTTGTGAGAAAGTCTTCTAGATGTGCCTGTCCACTGATGGCACACAATTCAACTGTCCAAACCTCCACAGCCTCTCAAACAAAGTGATGTTCGTCATTGATTTGCTTTGTGTGTGGATGGAATATACCATCATTTGCTGCAATGCATTGTGCTGCTAAGCTCTCACTATGCACAGGTACAACATGACAAGTTCCTCAAGAAGATGTACACGCTTGATCCCCTAACATGCTGCCTCCCTTAACACCATGTATTCTGCCTCAGCCATGCTTCTTTCCACGCATGAATGTTTAGCCCTGCGCCAAGAAACAGCAGTCTCCCACACACAAAACATGTGTCCACTCTGGCTGTGAGTCGCACAATGGCGTGAAAAGTCACTATTATTGTACTCATCCAGTGTCAAAAACTGTGGCCGGGTGGTTGCAATCCCAACGTGCTTGAAGGGCCTTCACTTGTGGTCACTTCTTTCTGTTTTGTGCAAGTTCTGAGTCTAAGTGTGAGATTTCTAGTCAACTCACGCTATGTTTGTGGGAGATAGATAGAGTTGCCAGACAGTTACGTTTTTCAAACGGAAAAATGCAATCATGCATTTTCTTCTTGGACTTTGACATATCCGGATGAGTTTTAGGTCAAGTATCAAGCTTCCCAATGCACCAACCTGCGTGCAATTTCATTTGCCAAAGCTCCTGCTATGTTTGCCAAAGCGCGACACACCAATCAAGCTGCTCACTTAGCGGCGCATGTGGTACCCGCCCGCCGAAGCGCCCTCGCACATCGAAGAACCCATCAAAACGCCTTTCTAGAGGCACAAATGTCCCTACACATCGTGGCAGTGGTCCCTATACTTTTGAATTGCATTTTGATGAGTTAATCATCGATTTTGGTGATGGAGATTGATGTGGTTTGAAATCTGTCTGCAGACGTGTAGTCGCAATTTTGACCAAGTCCCCGAGTAACAAACTCTACGACTGAGTTTCGGACAACCAGCCAGGATTTTGGCGTAGTCTCTCAGTAACAACCTGCACAACTGGTTCCAGTCAATCTTACCCACGAGACACCTTAGTAGTCCTCTGGGGCTAAAACACCAGATGTACATTTCTTACTTGTTCTGGTGGATTTTTCACCGGCAGTCGAACCGCAACAGACTCCTAGAGCCACCGCGCATACCCCAACTTTGGAAGCCCATATCTCCCTTGTTACTTGTTTGATTCCAGTGAAACAACTTCCACCAGATTCACTAAATCATCAACTTTCAGGAATTTGAGTCCAATCTGCATTTGGAGCAATCCTCATGTAGCTAAAGTAAAATCCGAGGATTTTCCTCCTTCCATCAGCTTTTCAACGCCTCCGGTGCCGCCTTGGGCATGCTAAGGGGAAAAAAATAGCACTCTCTCCCCCTTGTACCTACCATGCCTGCTGCTCCTGCTTCCTCTTACTCATCTTTTGCTGTACCCTCCAGCGTTCACAGCTGGTCATCCCATGTCCAGCCACACTCATCACATGCCGATCCACTGGTTGTACTTTGGTCAAGTAATCCACAAGAATGTGGCCTGTGCTACAGTGCTTCAACACCAGCTTTTCCTTCTCCACCCTGTCCCATGCGTAATGGTACTGCATGTTGATGTGCTTCATCGTCCTGTACTGCATCAGGTTGTTGGTCAGCAAGATAGCGCCGGTGTTTTCCTCCTCCACCACTATTGGCTCTTGCTGCGCCACGCCCAGCTCCATTAGCAGCTTGCAAAGGCACACCGTCTCCTTCATCACTTTGGCTAACGTGATGTACGCCAACTCTACTATGGAGGTGGCGATGCACTCTTGCTTTCTGTTGCACCATGAGACCGTTGCACCAGCGAGGAAGAACACGTAGTCTAATGTGGAATTCTGCTTGTCCACATTGCCAGCTTAGTGTGCATCCGTGTAGCAGACCAGACGCAAAGGGTCCAGCCACCTTTTGTTGCCAAACCTCAGGCACATGTGCTGCGTTGCTTGCACATAGCGGAGGATGTGCTTGAACGCCTTCTAGTGTAGTGGCCCTGGATCGGCCACATTCCTGCTCACTTGGCCCACCGTGTAAGCCAAGTCTGGTCGAGTCCCAGCCATGGCATACATGAGGCTGTCCACCATCGATTGGTAGTGAACCCTTCCCATATCCTCTCGCTCTTCTCTTTTCTGCGGCGTTATCGCCGCACTCAGTTCACAGGTCACGGAGACCAAAGTGCCAACTGTTTTGATCTCCTCCATGCCATACCCCTTCAGCACCTTGGCCATACAATTTGCCTGTCCTAGCTTAAATGTGTGTGCCTTCCGATTCTGCATGATACTCAACTGGAGGTAGTACTCCAGCTCTCCCATGCCCGATGTCTCTAATCTGTTAATCAACTGCATTTCCACCTCGTTTAGGCTCGGCAGGTTTGTCGAGCACAAAATCACATATAGTGCAACGATCTGATGGAGCTACTTGTCGTGCCACCCGTATACAATGTGATGCAACTCACAGCGCTTGAAGCCGAGTTGTGTCATGAAGCTATCCATCTATTAGTAGCAACATCTGGGCGATTGTTTTAGCTTATACAAGGACTTCTACACATTGAACACATTACCCTCCGGTGCCTACATCCCCTCTAACACCTCCATGTAGATCTCTTTGTCTATGATGTCTTTGACAAAGGCTATCTTCAGATCCACTTGGAGGAGCTGTATATCCTTTGTGGCTGCCACCGCAAGGATCACCCATACGCTTGTGAACCTGGCAATAGGAGTGAACGTATTTCTTTCCCTTACACTGTGTGTATCCCTTTGCCACTACCTGTGCATTTCATTAGTCCACTACCCCTTCCTTTGGTAACTTGGTTTTGAAGACCCACTTTGAGTGGATGACCTTGGCATCTTTTGGCCAGCCAATGACTTCCCACGTGTCATTTTCCATGATGGATGCCAGCTCTGATTTGATGGTTGCATCCCATTAATCCCCTTTGTGCCATGGAAGTGCCTCCTTCATGGTTGTTGGCTCCGGTGATGTATCCAGCATGCATTGCATCATGCTGATCCATCCAACGGTGCTTGTGTCGAAGCGCTTCCCCGTTTGTGGTACATTGTCACTCTATTGCGATTCTGTTGATTCTGAAAGCTTCGGTGAATCATGGACTGGATGGCTCCCTGAGAATCTCTCCCGCTCTGGCACAACATCGCCTGGATGGGCGGCGCGTCCAGTGGATTTTCCACCAACGCCTGGCTCATACTCCGCCGGGACTGTGCACCTTGGCACCCTTCATACCTCATCCGTCGGATCCTTCCGGTGGATATCCTCATGAGCTTGATTGTCATCAGATTCCTCCGCATTGGCTGCCACTGCTGATGCACCATGGCGCTCCAATGCCACATTCTCAAGTCTGGAATCCGCCGGCTCCTTCTCATAGTCAAGGATTTGGAACCACTCCCCAGTATTTCGAGAGTCCACCACGTCCACATTGTTGCTGTTATTGTACCTTTGCTACTCAACGAACTCAATGTCTCAGCTGTAGATTATCTCGTGCATGTCGTAGAGCTGGTTCACCTTATGTGTGCTTTCATTGCCAAGGAAGAGATATAACTTTGCCCATAGCTCCAGCTTGCTTTCGTACTGGTGCCCAGCTTGCACTATTATGTGTGCCTTCCACCTCAACGCTTTCAAGTATGCCACACTTGGCTTGCATCTGCACCAAACCTCCGGTGGCCTCTTCCAGCTGCTCTTTCCCTTGAGTACCACTGTTTGGGTGAGATTGATGGTGTAGCTAGCCATATGCACAGCTTCTCCCTAGAAGCTTCGCAGCAACAAAGTACCCACCAATATGAGTTGTACAATGTTGAGCAGCTTCTGGTTTTTCCGCTCCACCAGGCCATTAGACTAAGGCAAATACAGCGTAGTTTGTTCCCATTTTATGTCCTTATGCTTCATCCACCCTTTGCAGCCCCCTTTCTCTTCGCTGTTGTCCCTGCATAGTGCTCTTACCTTCCGGTCCGTCTACCTTTCCACCGTGACTACACAATCCTTCAACCAGTCTAGGACCTCACCATTCTGCTTCATGACGTACACATAGAGTTTTTCTGATACAGTCATTAATGAAGGTAATGAAGTAACGCGCCCTTCTCTTTAATGCCATGTTGAATGGTCTGCTCTTGTTGCTGTGTACGATCTCCATCAGGCGCAATTCACGTTCTCATTCAACGGTTTACCCCGTGCCTTGTCCAAAATGCAAGGCTTGCAATTTTTGTGTGCTCTTGCATCTGTCGCCTCTTGTGTACCGTCAATGATGAAGCTCTGTACCAGCTCGTGCCTTGCCATCTCCTTCAAAACTCTGGGTTAGGAATGTCCCTATCGTCAAAGCCAGAGCTCCAGATCAGCTCCCCCTCCTTTGCCCAAGTTGACGGTGTGTTTCTACCAGTCCATTGAATCTGTTGCCGGAAGGATAACCTTCGTCTGCATAATGAAGAGGCCTCTCTCACATGTAGCCTCCACCATTAGCTCGCCACCACCTTCCTTTTACATGACTGCCTCCTTTCTCGTGAAGAGTAATGCGTACCCCTTGTCCGTCAAGCGGCTGACACTTAGAATTTCAGCCAAGCCGGTTACATGCTGCAAGTCCTTGACGACGCATTGCACCCACTTTCTACCAACCACCACCTCCACATCTACATCTCCTTGGCCAGCCGCCGCCTCAACCTTGTCGTTCACAACCACCATGGACTTGCTGGACTTTTTGTTGATGATGAACATAACCTTCTTCACCTGGGTGTACTCCTCCGCTCCGGAGTCAAGGCATCACCAGTTGGCCTTCTTGAAGTAGTAGCTTTCAGTGCCGTTGAGAAGTGCCTTCTTGCCTTTGGCATCCTTGGCACCGGCCTTTGCCTACTCAGTGCACTCATGGGCCCAATGGCCTTCCTTGCTGCAGTTGCAGCACCCACCCTCCTTGGTGCCCTTTTTTCCACCACCATGTCCGCCACCTCCCTTGCCCTTGCTTCTTCCACCACGCGTTTTGGTGACGAGGGTTGATGAGGAAGACGATGACTCCCCGCAGCTCTGTTCCTGTGCCTCATTGCAAATGTACTCTACAACTGTTCCATAGGTGAGCTTGTACTCTGAGCATCCTCTGCACTCGTTGATGAGAGGGCTCCAACTATAAGGAAGGGCCATGAGGAGGGTGATTGCCTACAGCTATTTGTCGATCTTCCACCTCACATCGTTGCATTGTGAGGCGAGCAACTCGACCTGCTGCATGGAAGAGATGACATCGTCTCCCTCCTCAATTCCCACCATTACCGCTTCATTAGGAAGATTTTGTTCCCCAGCGGCTTAGATTGCTGGATAATGTAAAGTTTTTGCCAGGCCTCCGCTGCCAATGTGCAGCCCCAGAAATAGCCCCACTGTGACTAAGCCGTTGCGCACACGAGCAGCATGAGCACCTCTATGCTCTTTTTTGCAAAGGCCTCCTTATGCACTTTTCTTGCTGTCACTTAATTGAGGATTTCCGTTCCCTTCATCACCTCTAGCAGCTCCTTATGCATGAGGTATAGCTCAAAGTGCCACTTCCATAATACAAATCGAGGGCCACCTGCATACTCATGGATGGGTTGCATCTCCTTCTACGCTATGTGCATTGTCTTCCACTCCCAGACCTCAGATTTTGACGATGATGTTATCCCCGATGACAATCCAGTCCATTGCAAAAGTTGTGTGTGATGTGTAGACGGGTCAGGGTTGTGGGTCGATATGCCTCTGTCACAAACTGCGGCCGGGTGGTGGCAGTTCCAACGTTCCTGAAGGGTCTTCACTTTCGTTCATTGCTTTCTGTTTAGTGCAGATTCTGGGTCTGAGTATGAGCTTTCTAGTCGCCTCGCGATATGTTTGTGGGAGTTGGACAGAGTTGCAAGACAGTTGCGTTTTTTTTTTAGGGAATAACTCATGTTTGCATTTTGTTTTTGGACTTACACATAAACTGAAGAGTTGTAGCGCTATTCTCAAGCTTCCCAATGTACCAAACCGCGTGCGATTCGGTTAACCATAGCTCCTGCTATATCTGCTGAAGCGTTACACACCAATCCAGCCGCTCACTTAGAAGCGTGTGTGGTGCCTGCCTGCCGAAGCGCGCTCGCACATCAAGGACCCATCAAAACATCTTTCTGGAGGCGTAGATGTCCCTACATGTCCTTGCGGTGCCCCCTGTGCTTTGGGTTTCATTTTGATGAGTTAATCATCAAGTTTGGTGATGGAGATTGATTTGGTTCAAAATCTGTCCACGGACCTGCAGTCAGAATTTTGAACGAGTTCCAGAGTAACAAGCTATGCTGCTGAGTTTCGGACTCCGAGCCAGGATTTTGGCTGTCTCTCAGTAACAACCTGCACAACTGGTTCCAGTCAATCTTATCCACCGGACGCCTTGGCAGCCTTCCAGGGCTAAAACACCAGATTTTCATTTGATACTTGTTCCGGTGGACTCTTCACTGGCAGTCAAACCGCGGCCGACTCCCAGAGCCGCCACGCACACCCCATCTTTGGAAGCCCATATCTCTCTGGCTACTTGTCTGATTCCGTTGAAACAAATTTCACCGGATTCAGAAACCCATCCACTTTCCGAAACTAAAAATCAATATGTATTTGGAGCACTCCTCAGGCAGCTAAGATAAAATGTGAGGATTTTCCCCCCTCCAACAGCTTGTCGACGCCTCCCGGTGCTGCCTTTGGAATTATAAGGGGCAAAACATACAACATCAAGAACTGGACCTGCATTAGGAGCAAACACCAGACCAATACTAGCAGAGTGCAGCACATAATGCAACAGCTTTAGTAGTGCTTTCTGGTGAATTCTACGTGGTTGTTGGCTCAACTAGGCGAGGACATTTACTGCTCAGGTGATGTCAGTACATGTAGTGGAGGCAAGATATGATAGACTACCAGTGATGTCTGTGAAATGTGGGGTCTATGTCGGATCCGTAGTCCGTGCTACTTGCATCCACTAGGTATGCGCAGACAACAGGGCTTATGGGTGTATGCTGTACCAAGTGCTGAAAGCATTCAGTAAGGTGCTCAATGAAATGACCTTGATGGACGGTTAGGGTTTGTGCTGCGCGATCATGTGTGATGGTCATGCCTAGGCAGTTTTGTGCCTCACCTAGGTCTGTCATCTTATAGTGGGCTGCAAGCAGTGCTTTGGCCAGTCCAATGAGTGTGAGAGAGGGAGACAAGATGAGCAGATCATCCACATAGACTAGCAACGCAGCAGGAAGACAATTATCCCATCAGAGGAACAGTGAGGGGTCACAAAAAATTCATGTAAACACACCACTATCCAGGATGCAACAGACCACTTTGGTGGAACAACAAGGCACTTGCTTGAGGCCATACAGGGCTTTCAAGAAGAGCCACACATGGTCTGTTCCGTCCTCATAGCCCTCTGGCTGTCTTTGGTACAATTCGTCTTCCAGTGTTCCATTGAAGAAAACACTTTTTACATCCATCTGGTGGATTTTCCAGTCCTCATGTGGAGCCAGTGCTAGCAAGACTGCTTCCATGATTTCCCACAGGTGCATATGTGTCTGGAAATTCCTTTCCTGGATTTTTGTGAAAACCTTGAGTTGAAAGTCATGCCTTATAAACATCAATCAGATTCTTGAGATTCCTTTCAATTCTGAACACTCACTTTATGTCAATGGTCTTTCGGCCAGGTGGCAGGGACACTAGCTTCTACACCTCATGTTCCAAAAGGGTATTCATTTTTGCAACCATTGCATTTTCTCATTCATTGGCATCTGCGTGCCCCCTTGGCTCAGTGTGAGCTAGAGGTTCAGTTCCGCTGCAATCCATGGCTGCAGTGCCAACAGCATAGGAAAACTGTTTGTAATCAACACTGGGGAGATTTCACAGAAATTGTCTCTCTCGTTTGGGCGATGATCTTTCTGCACTCTCTCTCTCTCTCTCTCTCTCTCTCTCTCTCTCTCTCTCTCTCTCTCTCTCTCTCTTGCGCGTGCGCTTGCGCGCTATCTCCCCCCCCACACCCCCCTCTCACTTCCGTCCATGCACTTACTGTCCCTCCAACCATCGTTCTTCCTCTGATGACCTCTTCCTTCGGCTGGCACATCGTCTGTCTTCCCATCCCTCACTTGCCGCCTCCTCCCTCCCTAGTGTCCTACCCCTGTCCATCCTCCCTCCTTCCTCTTCTCCCTCCCTCCCTTCCTTCACGGTCTCTTACCTAGCTTTCCCACTTCCATCTCTCTCCTCCCACATATCCTCCCTCCCTCCGAGCATTCAGAAGTCGAAGGAACGGTTTTTGCGGCACTCATTGTGGCTGAAGGAAGGGCATCTTGTGACGATGTGTCTTCTATGGCTTCCACCCAAGTCAGGGTTTGTGGCAAATCGCCGTCCAGGGTTGGATCGTCTCTTCTGATTATTTCCAAGCTGGAAATTCTACTGGTCTTCACTCCACTGCACTACACTGGACTGCACTGCTCGGCCTCGCACCACACTGCACCGCTCTGCAGCACACCACACAACACTGCACTGCACCACATTGCATGTACTGCACCGCACTGCACAACACCGCACTGCACTGCACTGCACCGCAATGCACCACACTGCACCGCACCGCAATGCACCACACTGCACCGCACCGCAATGCACCACACTGCACCGCACTGCACTGCACTGCACTGCACCGCACTGCACTGCACTGCACTGCACTACACTGCACTGCACTGCACTGCACTGCACTGCACTGTACTGCACCACACTGCACCACACCACACTGCACTGCACTGCACTGCACTGCACTGCACTGCATTGCACTGCACTGCACTGCACTGTACTGCACCACACTGCACCACACCACACTGCACTGCACTGCAATGCACCTCACCTCACCGCACTGCACTGCACTGCACTTCATTGCACTGCACTGCACTGCACTGCACCGCACCGCGCCGCACTGCACTGCACTGCACTGCACTGCACTGCACTGCACTGCACTGCACCGCACCACACTGCACTGCACTGCACTGCACTGCACTGCACTGCACTGCTCCGCACCACACTGCACTGCACTGCACTGCACTGCACTGCACCGCACCGCACTGCACCACACTGCACTGCACTGCACTGCACTGCACTGCACTGCACTGCACTGCACTGCACTGCACTGCACTGCACT
>SZWC01007802.1:36844-103667 GCA_023375785.1 Penium margaritaceum | reverse complement strand
AAACAGGGAAAACATGGCTAAGTTCAAGGCTGACTTTCCTCCAAATCCCTGTTCATCAATGTTACTTTGCACCATTTTGTTCTAAAACCTTCTTTGCTGCATTTGTAGTGGCCAATCATGAGAAGACATGTACATGACCATACAATTCCACACTACTGAGCTCAAGGTGAAAGGTTTACTGATCTGTGCTCAACTAGTGTGAACTTCTCTATGAGATTAAGCAAGTCAATGGTTATTACTGAATGACATGGACATGTTACACTACGTAAACTGGAAATGGACATTGCACTGAATCTGGAATGAGAGAATTGTATGCACAAGAAGGCACAAGTACATGAATACTAGTTACCGTCCCTTGCAGATCCTCTTGGGGCGTTCTGTGCTCTTTGCACGTACAGCTACTGCACTAGCTTCTGTTGAACCTCTGATGCAAGCTTCAGTTATATTGGCAATTGCTGAGCCCATTGCTCCTACAGCTGTGCTTCTTCCACGTGCAGAACCTGCTGGTGTAGATGACCCTGCTACTGCACCAGTCCCAGTCAGTCCTGATGTTGCATTTGCCCCTACTATGCCAGTTGTTGCCTCAACATCCTTCCTCTTGCAAACTCCTTTCCTCAAAGTCTGCCTCACATCCTCTTCCTCCTCTTCTTCCCTATCCTCTTCATTCCCACTGCTATCTCCTCCTCCATCTTCCTCCATGTGTNCATCGTCCTCATCCTCTATGTTGCATTCTTCCTCCTACCCTGCCAAATGGGCTCTCACCTCGGCCACCTCTGAGTCATCTCCGTCTGCTACGTCTGCAATCAATGGATCCCACACCCAATCTTCCTCTTCGTCTGGCTCAACCTCACCGTCAGCTTCACTTTCGCTGTCACCAGCCTCCTCCTCCACAGCCTGCTTGATCTCACTTGTCAGCTTCTTGGCCCTTTTCTTCCCGTACATCCTTATCAGGCGCACGTTGACACATACCAGCAGCTCCAGGGTTTTAACCTTCAATCTGTTACGTTGTGCGGTCTGGATCAGCTCGTGTTTGCTGAACACGCGCTCGTTGTCAGAACTCCTGCACGGCTATGCCAAGAGCCTCATGGCAAAGGCTCTCAGTGTTGGGAGGCCTGTCATGTAGCGGTCATGCCACTTGTATGCTGGCAGCTCACCAGCCACCACCTGCTGCATGGCTTCCTTGGTCCGCTGCACGTCCCTCGCCTTTGTAGGGTCCTCTTCACGAGTCACCCGTCCATTCTCAAACCCCTCCAGCTCAGCGCACAGCAGGTCCTGCTCCCAGGTGTCTTGCACGATCACGTTCACGACTGTGTTCCAGGCCTCTATCATCTTCTCATAGCCATCGAGTTTGTGGCCGAAATGCTGCGGGTGGCAACAACGTGCTGCGGCAAAAATGGGGCACGGCATCTGATTAGTCCACCGCATGCTCAGGCGTTCAAGGGCAAACTTCACCCACTGCGGACTGCATGCAGCACGGCGGCTGCCCCTACACACAGCAAGCTTGTTCAAAGACTCAGTTGTGTCTAGCAAAGTCTCAAACATAATGCCGGCAGTGCCACCACCTGCATCAGCCTTTCGCAGAGCCGGGACAATGGGAAACATCAGCTTCACCATGGCTTTCACCTGCACCCAAAAGAATCCCATCCTGACCAGCCGCTGTACCTCCTTTTTCTTTGCCTTCCATCCTACATCCTTGCCCACAGTTCCAAACTCTGACCACTTTGTGGAGCTAACCATGTTCGCCAGAACGTCACGCATTTGCAGCAGGCACTCCTACATCTTGTGCACGGATGCAAAACGAGTAGCAACAGCTGGAAGAAGTACCTTTCCTCTGTCGGTTTTCAGCCAGGACCTGAAGAAGTCCTTGTTCCTGAAGAATGACACAATTCTCTCAGCCTTGGAAATCAGAGCCGCTCCCCACTCTGTCTTAGCAACATCCTTCAAAACCAGGTCCAGGGAATGTGCGACAAAATGGGTGAAGAACACAGATGGAAACTTATTCTTCACCTCCAAGTAGGCCTTCTTGTTGGTGGAGGCGTTATCCATGATGACCATCACCACCTTCTCAGCACCCACTTCAGCAATGGCACCGTCGATCACGACTGCCACGTGGTTGGCATCACGGACAACACCACTGGCATCTCTCGAGAAAAG
The DNA here is from genome assembly GCA_023375785.1 of Penium margaritaceum. Lineage (NCBI taxonomy): Eukaryota > Viridiplantae > Streptophyta > Zygnematophyceae > Desmidiales > Peniaceae > Penium > Penium margaritaceum. Next base: position 101,513 of record SZWC01007802.1, on the reverse strand, counting down.
GTGAGCCACGCCCTCAGCGTTCACTGCCATGGCCGAGTAGATTGGCCTGATTTGAATGTCAGACCATTCGTCCACTCCTATGCTCACCCNTATTCTTCAGCTCCAAGTAGGCCTTCTTGTTGGTGGAGGCGTTATCCATGATGACCATCACCACCTTCTCAGCACCCACTTCAGCAATGGCACCGTCGATCACGACTGCCACGTGGTTGGCATCACGGACAACACCACTGGCATCTCTCGAGAAAAGGTGAGCCACGCCCTCAGCGTTCACTGCCATGGCCGAGTAGATTGGCCTGATTTGAATGTCAGACCATTCGTCCACTCCTATGCTCACCCAAAATGAATCCCATCGGCTGCGAAGAGGGGCCTCCAACTCCTCGAGCTCCACATCCAGCGCTCGAAGGATAAAGTCAGTGGCACTGTCTCGGCTTGGTAGTCTGAAGGCCGGGGTTGTGCACTGTGCGTCTTCCACCAGCTCAAGGACGGTAGGATCCCGGCAGAAGGAAATTGCCAGTGCATTCTTTGTCATGATCCACACAATTTGTTTTCTGACAATGAGAGTTGGCAGCACTGGCAATGTGCTCGGGCATCGTGGTTTGCCGTTCCAGGTTGAGAGAGGAAGCTGACACGGGAGTGGAGCTATATAATGAGTTGGGAATGGTGGCGGATGTTCTGTCGGTAGGGTTGTCAATGACGTCTCTCGGACCGCTGCTTTCACCCAACTCCACCCACACTCACCGTTGCTCTTGCCTCCTGTCTCTTCCGCTCTCGGACCAGTGCTTGCCAGTCCATGGGCTGGTTCTTCGTCCCCCACGCTTCTCCTTGGCCATTGTGAAGTTTCTTGTCGTATGGAACAAAGACGTCTGGTGGGCTAGCCAGAGGCGGGAGGCCGAGCATGGCCCATGCAGCAGCAGGAGGGTACTTGCACTTAACGATGTTGTGCACGGCTGCTCCAACATGACCGCGCATGCGGTCAGAACCGCTTGCCTTGATGACACCGCACGCTCCACACTGAAACCCGAGGTAGCCTGCCTGCGTAGGTACGGGTCAGAAGAACTTGCTGAACGCCCGGACGAGGAAGTCCTCGGAGAGTACAGGGAGCTTAGGTGAGGCAGCCACTTGTGCACACGTGGGCTGCTTACCCCTCCCAGCCATGGCGGCCGAGTGGGACAGAGTGAAGTTCGGCTGGTCGACTGCATGGCAAGGATATGCCAGAAAGTGGGCTCCTCGGAAGGTCCGACGGTCGATGCTCTTCATATAGGTTCTCAAACTGCTACCCGGTTTGATGAGAGTACTCATCAAACCCTTGCCACATGTCACACACATTATCCTTCCGTGACGCACAACAAGGCCCCTGATTGGTTCGTTTACCGCCGCAAAATAAGAACACCAGGTTCACGCACGATGTACACACGCACAACCCACATGTAAAGCACGCATGGACGTGTCATATCTCCCATATAGGACCTATGCTTGGTTGTTAGCCAAGCATTGCTGTCACATAACGCATGTAAAGCAACGCACCGATGAGTGAACACTGCGAGCATCAACCATCCAGCATGGAAAAGCACATCAAACGTAGAGTTCTTACGAGGCACAGCGGGATTTGCGCCCAACTTCAGGAAAAAATGCCTGTCAATGCTTGTCAAGTCCCTTGTGACACAAGGGGTGAAAACTGACCCCGGCTAAAAAAGAGGGGGTAAAGTCAAGTCGACGTCCAAATCGACGTGGACCAACTTGGCGACTCCGACTTCACCTCCTCAAGTCGGAAGTTGAAGGCAACATGGGGTAGAGCATCACGGACCTTGACCGCGATCGCCAGCTACAACGCTTGGCCGTCCATGAGGCAAGCCGCCGATGCAACGACCTCAACAAGGCGATGCAGAGCGTGACACAGGTGCGGATGCAGCTGCAAGCGCAGCGTGCCACAGCTGCGGATGCCACTGTCGGTGGAAGCGACGACTTGCCTACCTTGACGCCTTCGAGGTCGGTCATGAACACGTCCTTCTTCCACACTGTGGAGATCTTTCAAAGCTGACCAAATGGCTGAACTGGATGGAGCATGTCCTATTTGTCCACAAGGCTCTACTCGGCCAGTGGGGCGACCTTGCCATGACACGGCTTGAAGAAAAAACTCTTCAAGTGTGTCATCAAGGAGTGGAATGCGGAGCAGCCGTACCTCGAGTAGCAGCCCATGTCGCGGGAGGCCTTCTACGCGATCATGCGTAAGAAGTGTACCCAACGTGAGGAGTCGCAGCGCGCCTTCTACAAGATCAAGGACTTCAGGCAGCTGGGCAGCTCGCTCGAATCCTACTTGAGCGAGTTCACCACATTTGTGGAAGAAGCTGAAAGCTTAACCGAGGGTGATGGGACTCGGACCTTCAAGTACCCGGAGTGCATACTGCTGGAGTACTTGCGTGATGGTCTTGCCAGCGAGAAGCTCAAGGACAAGACCACCACGACAGCCAATGGCCAAGCTTGGACAAGGTGGAAGGAGTTGCAGGACTACATGAGCGAAGTGTATTCGGTGAACCCAAAGCACTACTCTGATACACGGCTGAACGCACGTGCACAACAAGGCTGCGACATGCGCATGGACGATTCAGGGGCTGGTGGGTCAGTTGGACAGGGAGGCGGGGCCAAGGGCAAGCAGCTTGCAAACCCTCCAGCGAGGAAGGCTGGTGGATACAAGGGTCCCAACAACAAACGCAGCCGCGAGAATGACGAGCTGCAGGCCGCGCGTGAGCGTCGCAACACATCCTTCCCCGAAGGGCTCTGGCACAACTACATGCAGCCGGGCCACTTTAGGGCTCAGTGCCCTCACGCTGCTGGGGGTGGACAAGAGGCCGCGGCGTTAGCTATCACAGTAGCACCTCGTGGGGATGGTGGAGCAGGATACCGTGGACAGGGCCATGGACAGGGTCGTGGTCGCGGCAATGGGCCCGGTCGTGGTAATGGACAGGGACGTGGGGCGGGTTTTCTCCATCCCTGAGTGACGTCAGTGGGGACCACTCGAGGGTAAAACTGGATCACGAGTGTCGGTTCATGTTTTCAGATGAGGATGTTAAAAAAATGAGTTATTGATGAGTACAAATTTCTCTGTTGTCTTTTCTCCTCTTGTTGAACGGCATTCTAACCTTGCTGACGGATATTACCCACTAAACCTTGCATCTCCGGATGGAATGCATGATCGTACATGTTTTGTTGTGGCGACGCTGACCATTGTGCAAGAGTTGTGTGATACAGTGATTGAAGAAATCGCCCTCAACAGAAATGAGTTCAATCACGTTTGCAGTACCCTTAGTCGATGATCTCGACCCAGTCAAGTTTAAATACTGGAAGGTACTAGCCGAATCCACATGTGCCCACAAGATGTGGACTCGAATGGGTGAATCATGGAATTTGCGACGCCCGTCGTACAAATTCCGTGTTTATCACAAACTTGGCTTGCCGTCATCGAGTCTGTTCACTCGCAAGAGTGGGGGCAAATGACGATGCAGTTCAAAGGACACCTAGCTGGTGCTCCCGTGAACGTACTTGCTGACACTCGAGGGGATGACTCTTTTGTCATCCATGGCTTTACCCCACAGGTTGGCTGGATGTATGAGCCATTGAATGGCGCAGTTGTTGTCGGTGACAACCATTCAGTATCCGTGATCGGTACTTGTAAAGCAATAGTTTGTATTCAAGGGTACACACAGGGTATCATGTTGAAGGTACTCGACATTCTTAACCTGTTTGACGTGGTGCTAGGCGATCCCTGTCTCGATGACAACAAGGCACTAATGTGCTTTTAATCAAAGCGTTTGATCCTCCAAAAAGGACAATGCCTCTTTACGTTGATTCTAAATACGGAATTATCACCGGCTTGACTCAAAGTCCATGCTAGCTTGTCTGCAATGCGGGTCAAGAGACGTATTCGACAAGGTTGTTGATACTTCTTGGCTCAGCTGCAGAAAGTGGAGGACGGCTTGACGGAAGACACGCCACAAGAGATCATATCTCTATTGGCGGAGTTCTCAGATGTATTCCATGGCCCACCGGCTGGACTTCCACCAACAAGACACATGGGCCACACGATTTTGCTGCAACCGGAGGTGATTCCTCCATTCAGACCCATGTATCGCTTTAGTCTAGCAGAAAGGCGAGTGGTCCAATGCCAAATCAAAGAGTACCTTGCAAAGGGATGGATCAAGCCCAATAGCTTGCCGTACGGTGCGGCGATCCTTTTTGTGAACAAAATGGACGGTGGTTTACGCATGTGCGTGGATTACCGGGCATTGAACAAGCCGACAGTGAAAAATCGGTTCCCCTTACCGCGGATTGAGGACCTTTTTGACCAACTCGAAGGCGCAATAGTATTTTCGTCATTGGATTTGTCTCAATGGTACCATCAAATCCGCATCACGGAAGATGATGTGCCCAAAACCGTGTTTCAAACACACATGGGACACTATCCGTCCGTGAGTGTTATGCTTCGGACTTACGAATGCCCCGGTAACCTTCCAAGAAGAAATGAACCGAACGTTTGCCAAGAAACTCGGACAGTTTGTCTTGGTTTACCTAGACGACATCCTGGTTTTCTCCAAATTAATGAAAGAGCACATAGAACATGTGCGCAAAGGTCTCGCAATCTTTCAGGAACAGAAGTTATATGCAAAAGTGAGTAAGTACAAGTTTGCACAAGTTGAGCTCGAGTACCTTGGACACATCGTCGGCAAGGACGGCATCCGTGTCGATCCACGAAAGGTCCAAGCCGTTGAGGACTGGCCACGTCCTGATAATGTTGGGCAGATACGGTCTTTCCTCGGCCTTGCAAACTAATTTTGACGGTTTATGCAAGGGTATTTGACCCTGGTAGCACCACTAACCAGGCTCACGCGAAAAGACGTGCATTGGGAAAGGACACCTGATTACAAGAACACTTTTCTCAAGGTCAAAGAGCTCCTATCCATGGTGCCCGTCCTAGCTCTTCTAAATCCATTGCAACCATGGGAGGTTCGATGTTATGCCTTGGTAGTAGGAATTGGAGCCGTCCTCATGCATAACGGTCACCCAGTTGCGTATGAGAGCCGTAAGCTCATTCCCGCAGAAACACGGTACACGACTGGGGATGAAGAGCTCCTTGCGGTAGTACATGCTGTCAAGATGTGGCGTTGCTACCTCAAGGGTACTAAAGGGGGTGTGACGGTCGAGACCGACCATAATCCATTGGTTTTTTTTCCAAACGTAACCAAACCTGTCAAGACAACAGGTGCGTTAGAGCGAAGTCCTGAGTCGATTCCTGATCACATGGGAATATCGGCGAGGACGCATCAATGTGGCTCATCCACTAAGCCGACAGCCTGTGGAAATAAAAGCAACCACTGAGGTCAGAGGGAGTTTTATGACCATTGCAACAGCAATAGTGCAACCACCACAAGAGATTATCCATTACAACGGTTTTGTGGACAGCGTCTAGATGAGATACTGTGTTGATTCCTGGTTTCAAAACTCTCAAAATCTGGACAAGTACGGCTTGGTGGATGTCGTAGGAATCTTTTGGCACTGAGAACAAGTTATTGTGCCAAAGTTGCAAGACCTTCAAACAAAGGTTATCTCCCAATTCCACGACCTGCCAGTTGCAGGTCATGTGGGACTCCAAAAGACCGGACAAGCACTCTCGGACCACTATTGGTAGCCAGGGTGGAGTGTTGATGTCCGTAAGTATTGCGTGATATGTGATCCATGTCTTCGGACTAAGGCTAGTAACAAGAAGCCTGCTAGACTCCTCCAACAGCTTCCCATTCCTGGGACTCTATGGGAGTGCATCAACGTGGACTTCATTACTGGTCTTCCGGACACGGCCCGTGGCCATGATGCAAAACTAGTAGTTGTGGATCTTTTGACGAAGATGATACACTTCATTCCTACAACCACTGACGTGAACGCAAAAGAGACCGCTCGTCTCTTCTTTGAGGGTGCCGTAAAGTACCACGGCTTGCCGGTGCGCATTATCTTAGATCGAGATCAAAACTTTGCTAGTACGTTCTCGCAAAAGATGCACGAATACTTTGGTAGTGGGTCGCAAATGTCGACAGTATTTCACCCTCAAACTGACGGATGAACAGAGCGTATGAATTGCACTCTCGAGCAGATGCTTTGCATGTACGTAGACCCTGTCATGCATGATTGGGACAAATTCCTAGCACTGGCGGACTTTGCGGTGAACAACTCGGTGAACGAGTCCACAGAGTTCACATCGTTCATGTTGAACAGTGGTCGGCATCCAGTGGTACCCTCTTCATTAGTGAAGAGTGGGAGCACAGGAGGGCAGGTTCCTTCCGCTCAAGCCTTTGCCAAGCGCATCGACTCCTTGTTACAGGAGGCAAAGGATCACCTTCAAGCAGCTTGACAACGAAAAAAGGCATGTGCCAACAAAGGTCGCGGAGAGGTCTCATTTGACATTGGTGACAATGTGTTGCTTAGCACTAAAAGCCTTCGGATGAAGTCGCCAAGGGCAAGAAAATGTCTACCGAAGTGGATTGGGCGGTTTCCCATTGTGGCAAGCATCAGGCCAGTGGCCTACCGATTGCTACTTCCGCCGAGTATGAAGGTACATGACGTGTTTCATGTGAGCCTGCTAGCTCCATACAGGGCAGAAGGAATCGTTCAGCCATTGCCAGTGGTCGTGGCTGCCGATGGCCAACACGAGGTCCTTTGCCTACTCCAGCACCGAGAGCGTACTCTTCGTTCGTGCGTTGTCAGGGAGTACCTCGTTCATTGGGCCGGTTGTGAACCTGAATATAATTCATGGGAGCCCAAATCTCGGTTGCCCACAAGGGTGGTCAACGAGTACTGGAGCAAGCTTGCAGCTCGCACAGATCGCTGCGTGGCATGAGCTAACACCTGAACGCAGAAAAAGTGAACAACATTCCCACAGGGCAGCATTCATGGACAACGACCATAGGGGGTTGGGGACGGCCAACATGGTTGTCGCGCAGACGCTCCAGCCTAAAGGGGGGAGGCCGCTAGCCGTGCTGACCTACAAGCTGCAGCTTAGGTGTAAGTACCATGCACATGTTCACGTTTAGCTGGTGATAAAAATCTTTAATTTTCTTGCACAATGTTGATGACTCACTGACTCACATTCCTAGTTGTTGTTTATGAACCAGGATAGTTCATAATAAGTGGGGAGGAATGTTGCAGGAGGGCCGGTTTGGCCCTCCCTCCTCGCTGAAGTGAGGGGTGGTTGCGCACCACCCCGCGCGTTAGTGAGGGCTCGCCGGCGGCCAGCACTTTGCTGGCCGCCGGCCAGCTTGCTGCCGGCAGGCTGGATGGCCGGCGGCCGGCCAAGCAACCGGCCGGCCATCGGCTGGCAAGCCGCCAGCCGCCAATCGCAGCCTCCGCCCAATCAGCGGCTGAGAGGCCACAAGGGCCTTGAGGGTGTGACCTCGTGGCCTCGTGCCCTCGCCCCCCCCCCTGCCGTCCTTGCAAAACAAGCAAGCGAGGATGAGGGAAAGGGGGAGCGAGGGTGAGGTCGAGAAAGAGCTGGGGCGAAATCGCCAACGTGCCTGGCACGCAACGATTTTGCGCCTGAACGGAAAAACGTGAATTGAAGTTCGTTGTCCATGAACTTCGACATAAAATGAACAAAACAACTTGTGCAAACACACGAGTTGGAGGTACAAACCAACAGTTTGGGTCCCAAAACCAGGGGTTTGGTTAAAAACGGATATGGGCCTCCGGAGACTCAAAATATTCTAGTCTCCCTGCATTGGGTCGTTGAATACGGTTGCTCCTCAGTCCTGCGGAGTGGGTAAACCCCTGACGTGGACTGAGAACGCCATTCTGCAAATTCCGACAACGACTTAAGAGGAGGAGCTGGAGATATGACACGTTACATTTCTGCACAATCTTTATGCACAAAGGTTATGCACAAAGCTTATGCAAAAATTGTATGCACACGTTTATGCACAAAGTTTATGCACAAGGTTATGCACAAACATTATGCACAGATTTTATGCACAGAGTTGTGCACAAAGTTTGTGCACAAAGTTTATGCACAATGCTATGCACAAAGTTTATGCACAACGTTTATGCACAACGTTTACGCACAAAGTTTATGCACAACGTTTATGCACAAAGTTTATGCACAAAGTTTATCCACATCGTTATGCACAAAGTTTATGTCCTAACTTTATGCAGAGAGTTTATGCACAAAGTTTATGCACAACGTTTATGCACAAAAATTATGCACAAAGCTTATGCACAAAGTTTATGCACAAGGTTTATTCACAAAGGTTCTGCACAGATTTTCTCCACAAAGTTTATGCAGAACATTTATGCACAATGTTTATGCACAAAGTTTTTGCACTAGATTTATGCAAAACATTTATGCACAAAGTTTATGCACAACTTTTGTGCACAACGTTTATGCAAAACGTTTAAGCACAAAGTTTATGCATAATGTTTATGCACAAAGTTTATGCACAAAGTTTATGCACAAACTTTATGCACAAAGTTATGCACAGAGTTTATGCACAACGTTTATGCACAAAGTTCTGCACAATGTTTATGCACAACCTTTATGCACAAAGTTTATGCACAAAGTTTATGCACAACATTTATGCAAAACGTTTATGCACAAAGTTTATGCACAAAGTTTATGCACCAAATTCATGCACACATTCTATGCAAAACTTTCATGCACAAATTTTATGCACAACGTTTATGCACAAAAATTATGCACAATGGTTATGCAGAACGTTCATGCACAAAGTTTATGCACAACGTTTTGTTTACAAAGGTTCTGCTCAAATTTCATGCACAAAGGTTATGCAAAACGTTTATGCACAACGTTTATGCACAAAGCTTATGCAAAACGTTTATGCACAAAGTTTATGCAAAACGTTTATGCACAAAGTTTATGCAAAACATTTATGCATTAACTTTATGCACAAAGTTTATGCACAAAGTCTATGCACAACGTTTATGCCCAAGAATTATAAACGAAGGTTATGCAAAACGTTTATGCACAAAGTTTATGCACAAACGTCCTGCACAAGGTTTATGCATAAAACTTATGCAGAAAGTTTATGCACAACGTTTATGCACAAACGTTATGTAGAACGTTTATGCACAAAGTTTATGCACAAAGTTTATCCACAAAGTTTATGCACAATGCTTATGCAAATTTTTTATGCAAAATTTTTATGCACAAAGCTTATGCACAAAATTTAGCACAAAGTTTATGTACAATGTTTATGCACAAAGTTTATGCACAAAGTTATGCACAGAGTCTATGCACAACGTTTATGCACAAAGTTGTGCACAAATTTATGCACAAAGTGTATGCACAAATGTTCTGCACAACGTTTATGCACAAAGTTTATGGACAACTTTTATGCACAAAGTTTATGCACAAAGTGTATGTAAAACGTTTCTGCACAGAGTTCATGCACAATGTTTATGCACAACATATATGCACAACGTCTGCGCACAAAGTCTATGCACAAAGTTTATGCACAAAGTTTATGCACAAAGGTTATGCACAACGTTTATGCACAACGTTTATGCACAAAGTTTATGCACAAAGTTTATGCACAAAGTTTATGCACAAATTTTAGAGACAAAGTTTTATGCACAAAGTGTATGCACAAAGTTTATGAACAAAGGTTATGCTAAAAGTTTATGCAAAACATTAATGCACAACGTTTATGCACAAAGTCTATGCACAAAGTCTATGCACAAAGTTTATGCACAATGTTTATGCACAAAGTTTATGCAAAACGTTTATGCACAACGTTTATGCACAATGTTCATGCACAAAATTTATGAACAACATTTATGCACTATCGTTATGCAGGGTTTACGTACAAAGTTTATGCACAACTTTTATGCACTTTCTTTATACACATAGTTTATGCACAAAGTTTATGCACAACGTTTATGCGCACAAATTATGCACAAGGGTTATGCACAAAGTTTATGCACAAAGGTTCTGCACAAAGTTTACGCACAAAGTTTATGCAGAACGTTTATGCAGAACGTTTATGCACAACGTTTCTTCACAATGTTTATGCACAAAGTTTATGCACAACGTTTATGCACAAATATTGTGCACAACGTTTATGCAAAACGTTTATGCACAAAGTTTATGCAAAAGGATTACGCACAAAGCTTATGCACAAATTTTATGCACAACGTTTATGCACAAAGTTATGCACAATGTTTATGCACAAAGTTATGCAAAACGTTTATGCACAACGTTTATGCACAAGGTTATGCACAATGTTTATGCACAAAGGTATGCATACAGTTTATCCAAGACGTTTATGCAAAACGTTTATGCACAACGTTTATGCACAAAGTTTATGCACTAACTTTACACACAAATTTTATGCACAGAGTTTATGATAAACGTTCATGCACAATATTTATGCACAAAAATCATGCACAAAGGTTATGCACAATGTTTATGCACAAAGTTTATGCACAACGTTTATGCACAAAGAATCTGCACAAAGTTTATGCACAAAGTTTATGCAGAAAGATTATGCACAACGTTTATGCACAAAGTTTATGCACAAATTTTATGCACAAAGATCATGCACAAAGTTGATGCACAAAGTTTATCCGCAAATTTTATGCACAAAGTTTATGCACTAACTTTATGCACAAAGTTCATGCACAAAGTTAATGCACAACATTTATGCACAACAAATATGCACAAAGGTTATCCACAAAGTATATACACAAACATTCTGCACAACGTTTATGCACAAAGATTCTGAACAATGTTTATGCACAATGTTTATGCAGAAAGTATATGCACAACGTTTATGCACAAAGCTTATGCACAAAGTTTATGCTCAAAGTGTATGCACAAAGTTTATGCACAATGTTTATGCAAAACGTTTATGCACAACGTTTATGCAAAATGTTGATTCACAAAGCTTATGCACAAAGTTTATGCACAAAGCTATGCACAAATCTATGCACAACATTTATGCTCAACGTTTTGCACAAAGTGTATGAAAAATAATCTGCACAAAGTTTATGAACAAAGTTCATGCAGAAAGTTTATGCACAAAGCTCATGTGCAAAGTTTATGCACAAAGTTTATGCACAAAGTGTAGCACAAAGTTTCTGCACAATGTTCATGCACAACGTTCATGCACAACATTTATGCACAACGTTTATGCACAAAGTCTATGCACAAAGTTTATGCACATTTTATATGCACAACGTTTATGCACAAAATTTATGCACAAAGTTTATGCACAACTTCTATGCACAAAGTTTATGCACAATGTTTATGCACAGAGTTAATGCACAACGTTTATGCACGAAGTTTATGCAAAATGTTTATGCACAAAGTTTATACATAATGTTTATGCAGAAAGTTCATGCACAAATTTCATGCACAAAGTTTATGCACAACGTTTCTGCACAAAGTTTATGCACAAACTTTATGCACAAAGTTTATGCAAAAACGTTTATTCACAAAGTATATGCACAAAGTTTATGCACTTTGTTTATGCACAAAGTTTATGCACAAAGTTGATGCACAACGTTTATGCACAAAGTTTATACCCAAAGTTTATAAACGAAGGTTATGCACAAAGTTTATGCAAAATGTTAATGCACAAAGTTTTTGCACAAAGTCTATGCACAAAGTTTATGCACAATCTTTATGCACAAAGTTTATGCACAACGTTTATGCACAATGTTCATGCATGAAATGCATGAACAACGTTTCAGCACTATCTTTATTCACAGAGTTTATGCACAACGTTTATGCACAACGTTTATACACACAAATTATGCACAAGGGTTATGCACAAAGTTTATGCACAAAGGTTCTGCACAAAGTTTATGCACAAAGTTTATGCACAACGTTTATGCACAAAGTTTATTCACAATTTTTATGCACAAAGTTTATGCACAAAGTTTATGCCCAAATTTTGTGCACAGTATTTATGCAAACCTTTTATGCAAAAATTATTTGCAAAATGATTATGCACAAAGCTTTTGCACAAATTCAATGCACAAAGTTTATGCACAAAGTTATGAACAAATTTTATGCACAAAGGTATGCACAAAGTTCATGCACAACGTTTATGCACAAGGTTATGCACAATATTTATGCACAAAGGTATGCATACAGTTTATGCAGGACATTTATGCAAAACGTTTATGCACAAAGTTTATGCACAACGTTTAGGCACAAAGTTTATGCACAAAGTTTATGAACAAAGTTTATGCACTACCTTTATGCACAAGTTTTATGCACAAAGTTTATGATAAACGTTTATTCACAATGTTTATGCACAAAAATTATGCACAAAGGTTATGCACAAAGTTTATGCACAACGTTTATGCACAAAGTTTATGCACAAAGGTTCTGCACAAAGTTTATGCACAATGTTTATGCAAAAAGATTATGCACAAAGGTTATGCACAAAGTTCATGCACAAAAGTTTATGCAAAATTTTTATGCACAAAGTTTATGCAGAAAGTTTATGCACAAAGTTATGCACACAGTGTATGCACAACATTTATGAACAAAGTTATGCACTAATTTCATGCACAACGTTTATGCACAAAGTTTATGCACAAAGTTGATACACAAAGTTTGTGCACAAAGTTTATGCACAAAGTTTATGCACAACATTTATGCACAACGTTTATGCACGAAGTTTAGAAAAAATGTTTATGCACAAAGTTTATGCACAAAGTTCATGCACATAGTTTCCGCACAATGTTCATAAAACAATGTTTATGCACAAAGTTTATGTACAATAATTACGTACAGTATTTATGCACGAAGTTTATGCACAAAGTTTATGCACAACGTTTATGCAAAAGGTTTCTGAACAAAGTTTATGCAAACCATTCATGCACACAGTTTATGCACAACGTTTACACACAAAGTTTATGCACAAAGTTTATGCACAACAGTTATGCACAAAGTTTACACACAGAGTTTATGTACAAAGTTTATGCACAACGTTTATGCACAAAGTTTTTGTACAAAGTTGATGCACAAAGTTTCTGCACAACGTTTATGCACAACATTTATGCACACAGTTCATGCACAAAGTTTATGCACAAAGCTTGTGCAAAATGTTTATGCACAACGTTTATGCACAACGTTCATCCACAAAGTTTATGCAAAAAGTTTATAAACAAATTGTATGCAAACGTTTTATGCAAAACGTTTATGTACAAAGCTTCTGCAAACATTTTATGCACAAATTTTATTCACATAGCTTATGCAGAACGTTTATGCACAAAGTTTATGTACAACGTTTGTGCACAATTTGTAAGAACAACATTGATGCACAAATTTTATGCACAACATTCATGCACAACGTTTGTGCACAAAGTTTATGTACAAAGTTTATGCACAAAGTTTATGCAAAACGTTTATGCACAACGTTTGTGCACAAATTTTATACAAAACTTTTATGCATACGCTTTATGCACGACATTTATGCACAATGTTTATGCACAACGTTTATGCACAAAGTTTATGCACAAAGTTTATGCACAAAGTTAATGAACAAACTTTATGCACAAAGTTTATACACACATTTTATGCACAAAATTGATGCACAAAGTTTAAGCAGAACATTTTTGCAGTATGTTAATGCACAAAGGTGATGCACAAAGTGTATGCACAAGGATTATGCGAAACGTTTATGCATAAAATTTATGCACAAACTTTATGCACAAAGTTAATGCACAAAGTTTGTACAAAATGTTTACGCAAGAACGATTATGCACAAATTTTTTGCACAATGTTTGTGCACAACGTTTATGCATAAAGTGTCTACACAATGTTCACGCACAAAGTTTATGCACAAAGTTTATGCACATAATCTATACACAACTTGTATGCACAAAGTTTATGCACAACGTTCTTGCACAAAGTAAATGCACAAAGTAAATGCACAAAGTTTATGCACAAAGTTTATGCGAAACGTTTATGCACAAAGTTTCTGCACAAAGTTTATTGACACAGCGTTTGCACAATGTCAATGCACAAAGTTGATGCACAAAGTTTGTGCACAACGTTTACGCACAGAGATTATGCAAAAAGATTCTGTGCAACGTTTGTGCACAAAGTTTGTGCACAATTTTTTTTCACAAAGTTTCTGCACAACGTTTATGCACAATGTTTATGCACAAAGTTTATACACAAAGCTTATGCACAAAGTTTATGCACAACATTTCTGCACATTTTTCATGCACAAACTTTATGCACAACTTTTATGAACAAACTTTATGCACAAAGTTTCTGCACAAAGTTTGTGTACAATGTTTATGCACGAAGTTTATGCACAAAGTTTATACACAAAGTTCATGCCTAAAGTTAATACACAAGGTTTATGCACAACGTTTATGCACAAAATTTATACAAAAAGACTTTGCACAAAGTTTATGCACAATGTTTATGCACAAAGCCTCAGCACAAATGTTATGCACTAAGTTTACGCACAAAGTGTTTGCACAACGTTTATGCACAAAGTTTATGCACAATGTTTATGCACAAAGTTTATGCACAAATTTTATGCACAAATTTTATGCACAAATGTTATGCACAAAGTTTATACAAAATGTTTATGCAAAAAGTTTATGCACAAATGTTATGCACAAAGTTTATGCACAAACGTTATGCACAAAATTTATGCACAAAGTTTATGCACAACTCTTCTGATCAAAGTTTATGCACAAACGCTATGCACAACATTTATGCACAATGTTTATGTACAACGTTTATGCACAACATTTATGCACAATGTTTATGCACAAAGTATCTGCTCAAAGTTTATGCGCAGACGTATACACAAAAGTTCATACACAATGTTTATGCAGAACGTTTAAACACAACGTTTCTGAACAAAGTTAATGCTGAACATTTAGACATGCACAAAGATAATGCTCAAAGTTTGTGCACAATGCTTATGCACAAAGTCTATGCACAACATGCATGCACACAGATTATGCACAACGTTTGTACACAACAATTATGCACAAAGTTTCTGCCCAAAGTTTATGGTCAAAGTTTATGCACAAAGTTTCTGCGTAACTTTTTTGCACAAAGTTTACACAAAGTTTATGCACAAATGTTATGCACAAATTTTATGAAGAAATTTTACACACAACGTTCATGCACAAAATTCATGCACAAAGTTTATGCACAAAGATTGTGCACAACGTTCATGCACAAAGTGTATCCACAAAGTTTCTACAAAACGTTCATGCACAAAGGAATGCACAGAGTTTATCCACAAAGGTTATGCACCAATTTTGTGCACAACGTCTATGCACAACATTCATGCACAACATTTATGCACAACATTTATGCACCAACCTTATGCACAAACGTTTTGCACAAAGTTTCTGCGCAATGTTTGTGCATAAAGTTTATGCAAAAGGTTTATGCACGAAGTTTACACACAATGTTTATGCACAAAGGTTATGCAAAATGTTTATGCACAAAGTTTCTGCACAAGGGTTATGCACAAAATTTATGAAAAATGTTAATGCACAAAGTTGATGCACAAACATTATGCACAAAGTTGATGCACAAAGTGTACCCACAAGGTTGATGCACAAGTTTTATGCACAAATTTTAAGCCCACAGTTTATGCACAAAGTTTATGCACAACGTTTATGAAAAAAAGTTTATGCACAAAATTCATGCACAACGTTTTTGCACAAATTTTATGCACAAAGTTTATGCACAACATTTATGCACAGCATTTGTGCACAAATTGTATGCACAAAGATTGTGCACACAGTTAATACACATTCTATACACATTCTATACACATTCTATACATTCTATACACATTCAATACACATTCTATACACATTATACAAATTCTATGCACAAAGTGTGTGCACAATGTTTATGCACAAAGTTTCTGCACAAAGTTTATGCACAAAGTTTACGCACAAATATTATGCACAAAGTTTATGGACAACGATTCTGCACAAAGTTTATGCACAGACTTTATGCACAAAGTGTATGCACAAAGTGTATGCTCAAACGTCATGCACAAAGATTCCGCACACATGTTTTGCGCAAAGTTGATGCTCAGATGTGATGCACAAAGTTTATACACAAAGTAAATGCAGAAAGGTTCTACCCAAAGTTTAAGAAAAACGCTTATGCACAAAGAGTATGCACAAAATTTATGCACAAAGTTTATGCACAATGTTTATGCACAAAGTTTATGCACAATGTTTATGCACAAAGTTTCTCCACAAAGTCAATGCACAGAGTTTATGCACAAAGTTCATGTACAATGTTTATGGACAAAATGTATGCATAATGTTTCTGCTCAAAGTTAATGAAGAAAATTGATGCACAAATTTTATGGCCAACATTCATGCACAGATTTTATGCACTAAGTTTATGCAAAACTTTTATGCACGAAGTTTGTGCAGAAGTTTTATGCACAAAGTTTATGCATAAAGCTTCTGTAAAACATTTCTGCACAACATTTTTGCACAACGTTTATGCACAAAGTTTATGCACAAAGTCTATACAAAACGTTTCTGCACAAGGCTTGTGCACAAAGTTTATGGTCAATGTTTATTCACTAAATCAATGCACAAAGTTTATGCAAACAATTCATGTACAAAGTTTCTGCACAAAGTTTATGCAAATGTTTCTGCACAAAGTTTATCCATAAAGCTTATGCAAAACGTTTCAGCACAAAGTTTGTGCACAGAATTTATGCACAAAGTTCATGCACAACATTTATGCAAAACGTTTATGCACAAAGTTTCTGCACAAAGTTTATGTAGAAAGGTCACGCACAAAGTTTATGCACAAATTTTATGCCCAAAGTTTATGCACAAAGTTTATGCACAGAATTTATGCACAAAGCTCATGCACAACGTTTATGGACAAAGTTTATGCATAAGGATTCTGCTCAAAGTTAATGCAGAAAAGTGATGTTCAAAGTTTATGCCCATTATTTATGCACAACGTTTATGCATTAAGTTTATGCACAACGTTTATGCACAAAGTTTATGAACGAATTTTATGCACAAATTTTATGCACAAAGTTTATGCATAAAGCTTCTGAAAAACATTTCTTCACAAAGTTTATGCACAACGTTTATGCACAAAGTTTATGCACAAAGTCTATCCACAACGTTTCTGCACAAGGCTTGTGCACAAAGTTTATGGACAACATTTATTCACTAAACTAATACACAAAGGTAATGCAAAAAATTCATGTACAGAGTTTCTGCACAAAGTCTATGCAAATTGTTTTTGCACAAAGTTCATCCATAAGACTTATGCACAAAGTTTGTGCACAGAATTTCTGAACAAAGTTCATGCAAAACATTTATGCAAAACGTTTATGCACAAAGTTTCTGCACAAAGTTTATGTAGAAAGGTTACGCACAAAGTTTATGCACAAAGTTTATGCACAACGTTTATGCACAAAGTTTCTCCACAAAGTTAATGCACAGTATTTATGCACGAAATTCATGCACAACGTTTATGGACAAAGTTTATGCATAAGGTTTCTGCTAAAAGTTAATACAGAAAATTGATGCACAAAGTTTATTCCCAACATTAATGCACAAAATGTATGCACAAAGTTTATGCACAAAGTTTATGCACGAAGTTTATGCACAAATTTTTTGCACAAATGTTATGCACAAAGTTTATGCAGAACATTTATCCACAAATGTTATGCACAAAGTTTATAAACAAAGTTTATGCAAAAGGTTTATGCAAAACGTTTATGCACAACGTTTCTGCAAACATTTTATGCACATATTTTATTCACCTAGTTTTTGCACAACGTTTATGCACAACGTTTATGCACGAAGCTTATGTACAATGTTTGTGCACAATGTTTATAAACAACATTTATGCACAAATTCCATGCACAACATTCATGCACAACGTTTGTGCACAAAGCTTATGCACAAAGGTTCTGCACAGAGTTTGTGCACAAAGTTTATGTACAAAGTTTATGCACAAAAGTTATGCACAAAGTTTATGCACAAGGATTATGCAAAACGTTTATGCATACATTTTATGCACAAACTTTATGCACAAACTTAATGCACAAATTTTGTAAAAAATGTTTACGCAAAAACGTCTATGCACAAAGCTTGTGCACAAAGTTTATGCACAACGTTTATGCACAAAGTTTATGCACAAAGTATCTGCACAAAGTTTATGCACAAACGTTTGCACAAAATTTTATACACAACGTTTATGCAGAAAGTTTATGCACAACGTTTCCGAACAAAGTAAATGCTGAACGTTTATGCATGCACAAAGATTATGCTCAAATTTTGTGCACAAAGCTTATGCACAAAGTCTATGCACAACGTTCATGCACACAGTTTATGCACAACGTTTGTACACAACAATTATGCACAAAGTTACTGCCCAATTTTTACGGTCAAAGTTTATGCACAAAGTTTCTGCGCAACTTTTCTGCACAAATTGTATGCACAACGTTTATGCACAAAGTTCATGCACAAATGTCATGCACAAAGTTTACACACAACATTCATGCACAAAACATATGCACACATTTTATGCACAAAGTTTATGCACAACGTTTATGCACAAAGTTTATGCACAAAGTTTCTACGAAACGTTTATGCACAAAGTTTATGCACAACGTTTATGCACAAAGTTTATTCACAACCATTATGAACAGCGTTTATGCACAAAGGAATGCACAAAGTTAATGCACAAAGTTTAGGCACAAATTTTATGCACAACGTCTTTGCACAGCATTTATGCACAAACGTTATGCACAAAGTTTACACGCAATGTTTGTGCATAAATTTTATGCAAAAGGTCTATGCACAAAGTTTATACACAAAGTTTATGCACAAATTTTATGCAAAACGTTTATGCACAACGTTTCTGCACAAAGGTTATGCACAAAGTTTATGCAAAACGTTAATGCACAAAATTGATGCACAAACGTTATGCACAAATTTTATGCACAAATTGTACGCACAAAGTTTATGCACAAGTTTTATGCACAAAGTTACAGACCAAAGTTTATGCACAAAGTTTTTGCACAACATTTATGAACAAAGTTTATGCATGAAATTCATGCACAAAGTTTTTGCACAACGTATATGCACAACGTTTATGCACAACGTTTATGCACACAATTTGTGAAAAACATTGTATGCACAAAATTTATACGCAAAGTTTATGAACAAAGTGTGTGCACAAAGTTTATGCACAAAAAATCTGCACAAAGTTTATGCACAAAGTTTATGCAAAACGTTTATGCACATAGTTTATGCACAGACTTTATGCACAAAGTGTATGCACAAAGTTTATGCACAAACGTTATGCACAAAGCTTCTGCACAAAATGTTTGCACAAAGTTTATGCACAGATGTGATGCACAAAGCTTATACACAAAGCAAATGCAGAAAGGGTCTGCACAAACTTTATGCAAAACGCTTATGCACAAAGTTTATGTACAAACTTTATATACAAACTTTATGCACAACGTTTATGCACAAAGTTTATGCATAAAGTTTCTCCACAAAGTAAATGCACAGAATTTATGCACAAAGTTCATGCACAATGTTTCTGAACAAAGTTTATGCACAAGGTTTCTGCTCAAAATTAATGCAGAAAATTGATGCACAAAGTTTATGCCCAAAATTGATGCACATATTTTATGCACAAGTTAATGCACGAATTCTATGCACAAGTTTTATGCACAAAGTTTATGCACAAAGTTTATGCATAAAGCTTCTGAAAAACATTTCTGCACAAAGTTTATGCACAACGTTTATGCACAAAGTTTATGCACAAAGTCTGTGCACAACGTTTCTGCACAAGGCTTGTGCACAAAGTTTATGGACATGGTTTATTCACTTAATAAATGCCACAAAGTTAATGCAAAAAAATCATGTTCAAAGTTTCTGTACCAAGTTTATGCAAAACGTTTTTGCACAAAGATTATCCATAAAGCTTATGCACAAAGTTTCATCGCAAAGATTGTGCACAGAATTTATGCACAAAGTTCATGCACAACATTTATGCAGAACAATTATGAACAAGGTTTCTGCACAAAGTTTATGTAGAAAGGTTATGCACAAAGTTTATGCACAAAGTTTATGCACAAGGTTTATGCAAAAAGTTTCTCCACAAAGTTAATGCACAGAATTGATGCAGAAGTTTCATGCGCAACGCTTATGGACAAAGTTTATGCATAAGGTTTATGCTCAAAGTTAATGCAGAAAATTGATGCACAAAGTTTATGCCCAACATTTATGCACAAAGTTTATGCACAAAGTTTATGCACAAAGTTTATGAATGAATTTTATGCACAATTTTTATGCACAGAGTTTATGCACAACTTTTATTCATAAAGCTCCTGAAAAACATTTTTGCACAAAGTTTATGCACAAGGTTTATGAACAAAGTCTATGCAAAAATTCAATGCACAACGTTTCTGCACAAGGCGTGTGCACAAAGTTTATGGGCAACTTTTATTCACTAAACTTATGCACAAAGTTAATGCAAAAAAATCATGTACAAAGCTTCTGCACAAAGTTTACGCAAAACGTTTTTGCACAAAGTTCATCCATAAAGCTTATGCACACAATTTCAGCACAGAGTTTGTGCACAGAATTGATGCACAAAGTTCATGCACAATATTTATGCAAAACGTTTATGCACAAAGTTTCTGCACAACTTTTGTATAGAAAAGCTACGCACAAATTCGTGCACAAAGTTTATGCACAACGTTTATGCACAAAGTTTCTCCACATAGTTAATGCACAGAGTGTATGCACAAAAATCATGCACAACGTGTATGGACAAAGTTTATGCATAAGGTTTCTGCTCAAAGTTAATGCAGAAAATCGATGCACAAAGTTTATGCCCAACATTAATGCACAAAGTTTATGCACAAATTTTATGCACAAAGTTTATGCACGAATTGTATGCACAAATTTTATGCACAAAGTTAATGCAAAACGTTTATGCATAAAGTTTCTAAAAAACATTTGTGCACAAAGTTTAAGCACAACGTTCATGCACAAAGTTCATGCACAAAGTCTATGCACAATGTTTCTGCACAAGGCTTGTGCACAAAGTTTATGGACAACGTAAATTCAGTAAATTAATGCCCAACGTTAATGCAAAAAATTCATGTATAAAGTTTCTGCACAAAGTTTATGCAAAACGTTTTTGCACAAAGTTTATCCAAAGAGCTAATGCACAAAGTTTCAGCACAAAGTTTGTGCACAGAATTTATGCACAAAGTTCATCCACAACATTTATGCAAAATGTTTATGCACAAGGTTTCTGAAAAACGTTTATTAAGAAAGGTTACGCACAAAGTTTATGCACAAAGTTTCTGCACAAAGTTTATGCACAGCTATATGCACAATGTTTATGCACAACGTTTATGCACAACGTTTATGCACACAGTTTATACACAAAGTTTCTGCACAAAGTTTATGCACAGCTATATGCACAATGTTTATGCACAACGTTTATGCACAACGTTTATGCACACAGTTTATACACAAATGTTATGCACAACATTTATGCACAAAGCTTATTGACAATGTTTATGCACAATGTCTATGCACAAATTTTATGCACAAAGATTATGCAGAAAGTTTATGAAGAAAGTTTATTCACAATGTTCATGCACACCGTTTATGCACAACGTTTATGCACAAAGTTTATGCACAACGTTTATGAACAAAGTTTAGGCACAAATTTTATGCACAAAGTTTATGCACAAAGTTAATGCACAATGTTTATGCACACTGTTTGTGCACAATGTTTATGCACAAAGTTTATGCACAAACTTTATGCACAAAGTTTTTGCACAACGTTTATGTACAAAGTGTATGCACAAAGTTTATGCACAAAGTTTATGCACAAAGTTTATGCACAAAGT
Source organism: Penium margaritaceum (assembly GCA_023375785.1). Taxonomy (NCBI): domain Eukaryota; kingdom Viridiplantae; phylum Streptophyta; class Zygnematophyceae; order Desmidiales; family Peniaceae; genus Penium; species Penium margaritaceum. The sequence continues at coordinate 79,575 of SZWC01007802.1, read as the reverse complement.
TTATGAACAAAGTTTATGCATAATGTTTATTCACAACTTTTATGCACAAAGTTTATGCACAAAGTCTATGCACAAAGTTTATGCACAAAGCTTATGCACAAAGGTTATGCACAAAGTTAAGGCACAAAGTTAATGCACAAAGTTTATGGACAAAGTTTATGTAGAAAGTTTATGCACAAAGTTTATGCACAACGTTTATGGAGAAAGTTTATTCACAAAGTCTATGCACCGAATTTATGCACAAAGTTCATCCACAAAATTTGTGCACAAAGTTTATGCACAACGTTTATGCACAAAGTTTATGCACAAAGTTTATGCAAAATGTTTATGCACAAAGTGTATGCACACAATTTATGCACAAAGTTTATGCACAACGTTTATGCACAAAGTATATGAATAATGTTCATGAAAAAATTTCATGCACAACGTTTATGCACAAAGTTTATGCACAAAGGTTATGCAAAAAATTTGGGCACAATGTTTATGCAAAAAATTCATGCGCATAGTTTATGCAGAAAGGTTATGCACAAAGTTAATGCACAAAGTTTATCCAGAATGTTTATGCACAAAGTTAATGCACAAAGTTCATGCACAAAGTTTATACACAAAATGTGTGCACAAAGTTTATGCACAACATTTATGCACAAAGTTTATGCACAAAGTTTATGCACAAAGTTTATGCACAAAGTTTATGCACAAAGTTTATGCAGAAAGTTTATGCACAACATTTATGCACAACGCTTATGCAGAAAGTTCATGCACAAACTTTATGCACAAAGTTTATGCACAAAGTATATGCACACAGTTTATGCACAAAGTTTATGAACAACGTTTATGCACAAAGTTTATGCACAAAGTTTATGCAGAAAGTTTATGCACAACATTTATGCACAACGCTTATGCAGAAAGTTCATGCACAAACTTTATGCACAAAGTTTATGCACAAAGTATATGCACACAGTTTATGCACAAAGTTTATGAACAACGTTTATGCACAAAGTTTATGCATAAAGGTTATGCACAGTTTATGCACATGTTTATGCGCAACGTTTATGCACAAAGTTTATGCATAAAGATTATGCCCAACGTTTTTGCAAAATGTTTATGCACAACGTTTATGCAAAATGTTTATGCACAAAGTTTACACAAAAACTTTATGCACAAATTAATGCACAAAGCTTATGGACAATGTTTATGCACAGCGTTTATGCACAGATTTTTATGCACAAAGTTTATGCACAAAGTTTATGCAGAATGTTTATTCACAATGTTTATGCACAAAGTTTATGCACAAATTTTATGCACAAAGGTTATGCACAAACTTTATGCACAATGTTTCTGTACAAAGTTTAGGCAGAACGTTTATGCACTAAGACTATGCACAAAGTATATGGAGAACGTTTATGCACAACGTTTATGCACAACGTTTATGCATAAAGTTTACGCACAAAGTTTATGCACAAAGTTCATGCACAAATTGTATGCACAAAATTTGTGCACAAAGTTTATGCAAAACCTTTACACACAAAGTGTATGCACAAAGTTTCTAAACAAACTTTATGCAAAACGTTTATGCACAACGTTTATGCACAATGTTTTTGCAGATCGTTTATGGACAAAGTTTATGCACACATTTTATGCACAAAGATTATGCACAAAACGTATGCACAACGTTTATGCACAAAGTGTATGCACAAAGTTTATGCACAAATTTTATGCACAACGTTTATACACAAAGATTATGCACAAAGTTTATGCACAACGTTTATGCACAAAGTGTATGCACAATTATATGCGCAAAGTTTATGCAAAAACTTTATGCACACAGTTTATGCACAAAGTCTATGCACAACGTTTATGCATAAAGATTATGCATAAAGATTATGCCCAACATTCATGCATAAAGGTTGTGCATAAAGTTTATGCACACAGTTTAGGCACAAAGTTTATGCACAAAGTTTATGCACAAAGTTTGTGCACAATGTCTATGCAGAAAGTTTATGCACAAAGTGTATGCACAAAGTCTATGCACAAAGTATATGCACAAAGTTTATGCACAATGTTTGTACACAACGTTTATGCACAAAGTTTATGCACAAAGTTAATGCACAAAGCTTATGCACAAAATTTATGCAAAAATTCTATGCACAACGTTTATGCACAAAGTTTATTTACATCGTTTATGCACAACATTTTTGCACAAAGTTTATGCACAATGTTTATGTACAAAGTTTATGCATAACGTTAATGCACAAAGCTTTTACACGAAGCTTATGCACAACGTTTATGCACAAAGTGTATGCACAAAGTGTATGCACAACGTTTATGCACAACGTTTCTACACAAAGTTTCTGAACAACATTTATGCACAAAGTTTATGGACAAAGTTTTTGCACAACGTTTATGCAGAACGTTTATGCACAAAGTTTATGCACAAAGTTTATTCAAAAATTTTATGCACAAACTTTATGCACAAAGAGTATGCACAAAGTTTATGCACAAAGTTTATGCACAAAGTTTATGCACAAAGTTTATGCAGAATGTTTATTTACAACATTTATGCACAAAGTTTATGCATGAAGTTTATGCACAAAGTTTATGCACAAATGTTTTTCACAATGTTTATGCACAAAGTTTAGGCACAATGTTTATGCACAAAGACTATGCACAAAGTTTATGGAAAACGTTTATGCACAAAGATTATGCACAACGTTTTTGCATAACTTCTATGCACAAGGTTTATGCACAAAGTTCATGCACAATGTTTATGCACAAAATTTGTGCGCAAAGTTTATGCACAACCTTTATGCACAAAGTTTATGCACAAAGTTTCTAAACAAAGTTTATGCAAAACGTTTATGCACCCTATTTATGCACAACGTTTTTGCAGATCGTTTATGGACAACGTTTATGCACAAATTTTATGCACAACGTTTATGCACAAAGCTTATGCACAAAACGTATGCACAACGTTTATGCACAAAGTGTATGCACAAAGTTTATGCATAAATTTTATGCACAACGTTTATGCATAAAGACTATGCACAACGTTTATGCACAACGTTTATGCACAAAGTGTATGCACAATGTTTATGCGCAAAGTTTATGCACAAAGTTTATACACACAGTTTATGCACAAAGTCTATGCACTAAGTTTATGCACAAAGTTTATGCATAAAGATTATGCCCAACGTTTATGCATAAAGGTTGTGCATAAAGTTTATGCACAAAGTTTAGGCACAAAGTTTATGCACAAAGTTTATGCACAATGTTTATGCAGAACGTTTATGCACAAAGTGTATGCACAAAGTCTATGCACAAAGTTTATGCACAAAGTTTATGCGCAATGTTTGTGCACAATGTTTATGCACAAAGTTTATGCACAACGTTTATGCACATAGTTTATGCACTAAATTTATGCAATAATTTTATGCACAAAGTTTATGCACAAAGTTTATTTACAACGTTTATGCACAACGTTTCTGCACAAAGTTTATGCACAACGTTTATGCACAAAATTCATGCACAACGTTTATGCACAAAGATTTTACACAAAGCTTATGCACAACATTTATGCACAAAGTGTATGCACAAAGTTTATGCACAACGTCTATGCACAACGTTTATACACAAAGTTTCTGAACAACGTCTATGCACAAAGTTTATGCACAAAGTTTTTGCACATATTTTATGCAGAACATTTATGCACAAAGTTTATACACAAAGTTTATGCACAAAGTTTATGCACAAACGTTATGCACAACATTTATGCACAAAGTGTATGTGCAAAGTTTGTGCACAAAGTTTATGCACAAAATATATGCACAAAGTTTATGAACAACGTTTATGCACAACGTTTATGCACAAAGTTCATGCAAAACGTTCATGCACAAAGTTTAGGCAGAAAGTTTATGCACAACGTTTATGCAGAAAGTTTATGGATAAAGTTTATGCACAAAGTTTATACACAAATTTTATACACAACATGTATACACAAAGTGTATGCACAAAGTTTATGCATAACGTTTATGCACAACATTTATGCACAAAGTTTGTGCATAACGTTTATGCACAAAGTTTATGCACAAAGTTTATGCACAAAGCTTATGTATAATGTTTATTCAGAATTTTATGCACAAATCTTATGCACAAATTCTATGCACAAAGTTTAGGCACAAAGTTTATGCACAAAGTGTATGCACAATGTTTATGCAGAAAGTTTATGCACAAATGTTATGCACAAAGTTTATGCAGAAAAACAATGCACAAAGTTTATGCACAAAGTTTATGGACAAAGTTTATGCACAAAACTTGTGCACGAGATTTATGCACAAAGTTTATTCACAAAGTTTATGCACAAAGTTTATGCACAACGTTTATGCAGAAAGTTAATGCACAAAGTTTTTGCATATAGTTTATGCACAACATTTATGCAAAACGTTTATGCACAAAGGTTCTGCACAAATTTTATGCACAAAGTTTATGCACAAAGTTTATGCACAATGTTTTTGCAGAAAGTTTCTGCACAAGGGTTTTGCACAAAGTTTATGCACACAGTTTATGCACACATTTTATGAACAACGTTTATGCACAAGGTTTATGCACAACGTTTATGCACAAAGTTTATGCACAAAGTTTCTGCACAACGTTTATGCACACAGTTTATGCACAGCGTTTATGCACAAAGTTTGTGCACAATAGTTATGCACAAAAGGTATGCACAAAGTTTATGAACAAAGTTTATGCATAATGTTTATTCACAACTTTTATGCACAAAGTTTATGCACAAAGTCTATGCACAAAGTTTATGCACAAAGTTTATGCACAAAGGTTATGCACAAAGTTTATGCACAAAGGTTATGCACAAAGTTTATGGACACAGTTTATGTAGAAATCTTATGCACAAAGTAAATGCACAAAGTTTTTGCATACAGTTTATGCACAACGTTTATGCAAAACGTTTATGCACAAAGGTTCTGCACATATTTTATGCACAAAGTTTATGCACAACGTTTATGCACAATGTTTTTGCAGAACTTTTCTGCACAACGTTTTTGCACAAAGTTTATGCACACAGTTTATGCACACATTTTATGAACAACGTTTATGCACAAGGTTTATGCACAACGTTTATGCACAAAGTTTATGCACAAAGTTTATGCACAAAGTTTATGCACAACGTTTATGCACAAAGTTGATGCACAGCGTTTATGCACAAAGTTTGTGCACAATATTTATGCACAAAAGGTATGCACAAAGTTTATGAACAAAGTTTATGCATAATGTTTATTCACAACTTTTATGCACAGAGTTTATGCACAAAGTCTATGCACAAAGTTTATGCACAAAGCTTATGCACAAAGGTTATGCACAAAGTTAAGGCACAAAGTTTATTCACAAAGTTTATGGACAAAGTTTATGTAGAAAGTTTATGCACAAAGTTTATGCACAATGTTTATGCAGAAAGTTTATGCACAAAGTCTATGCAAAGAGTTTATGCTTAAAGTTCATCCACAGAATTTGAACACAAAGTTTATGCACAACGTTTACGCACAAAGTTTATGCACAAAGTCTATGCAAAAGGTTTATGCACAAAGTGTATGCGCAAAGTTTATGCACAAAGTTTATGCACAATGTTTATGCACAAAGTATATGAACAACGTTCATGCACAAAGTTTATGCACAAGGTTTATGCACAAATTTTATGTACAAAGTTTATACAAAACATTTGGGCACAATGTTTATGCAAAACGTTCATGCACATAGTTTATGCAGAACGTTTATGCACAGTTTATCCAGAACGTTTATGCACAAAGTTAATGTTCAAAGTTCATGCACAAAGTTTATACACAAAATGCGTGCACAAAGTTTATACACAACATTTATGCACAAAGTTAATGCACAAAGTTTACGAACAAAGTTTATGCAGAACGTTTATGCACAACATTTATGCACAACGTTTATGCAGAACGTTCATGCACAAACTTTATGCACAAAGTTAATGCACAAAGTTTATGCACAAAGTATATGCACACAGTTTCTGCACAAAGTTTATGAACAACGTTTATGCACAAAGTTTATGCACAAAGGTTATGCACACAATTTCTGCACAACGTTTTTGCATAAATTTTATGCACAAAGTTTAAGCACAAAGTTCATGCACAAAGTGTATGCACAAAATTTGTGCACAAAGTTTATGCACAACATTTATGCACAATGTTTATGCACAAAGTTTCTAAACAAACTTTATGCAAAACGGTTATGCACAACGTTTAATCACAACGTTTTTGCAGATCGTTTATGGACAAAGTTTATGCACAAAGTTTATGCACAAAGTTTATGGACAAAGTTTATGCACAACGTTTATGCACAAAATATATGCACAACGTTTATGGACAAAGTGTATGCCCAAAGGTTATGCACAGATGTTATGCACAACGTTTATCCACAAAGATTATGCACAAAGTCTACGCACAACGTTTATGCAAAAAGTTTATGCATGAAGATTATGCCCAACGTTTATGCATAAAGGTTGTGCATAAAGATTATGCACAAAGTTTAGGCACAAATTTTATGCACAAAGTTTATGCACAAAGTTTATGCACAATGTTTATGCAGAACGTTTATGCACAAAGTGTATGCACAAAGTCTATGCACAAAGTTTATGCACAAAGTTTATGCACAATGTTTGTGCACAACGTTTGTGCACAAAGTTTACTTACAAAGTTAATGCACAAAGTTTATGCACAAAGTTTATGCACAAAGTTTATTTACAACGTTTATGCACAAAGTTTTTGCACAAAGTTTATGCACAACGTTTATGCACATAGTTCATGCACAATCTTTATGCACAACGTTTTTACACAAAGCTTATGCACAACGTTTATGCACAAAGTGTATGCACAAAGTATATGCAGAACGTCTATGCAAAATGTTTATACACAAAGTTTCTGAATGACGTTTATGCACAAAGTTTATGCACAAAGTTTTTGCACATATTTTATGCAGAACGTTTATGCACAAAGTTTACGCACAAAGTTTATGCACAAAGTTTATGCACAAACGTTTTGCACAACGTTTATGCACAAAGTGTATGCACAAAGTTTATGCACAAATTTTATGCACAAAATTTATGCACAAAGTTTATGAACAACGTTTATGCACAACGTTTTTGCAGAAAGTTTATGGAGAAAGTTTATGCACAAAGTTTATGCACAAAGTTTATGCACACCATTTAAACACAAAATGTATGCACAAAGTTTATGCACAAAGTTTATGCACAACATTTATGCACAAAGTTTGTGCATAACGTTTATGCACAAAGTTTATGCACCAAGTTTATGCACAAAGTTTGTGTATAATGTTTATTCAGAATTTAATACACAAAGTTTATGCGCAAAGTTTATGCACAAAGTTTATGCACAGATTTTATGCACAAAGTTTATGCACAAAGTTTAGGCACAAAGTTTATGCACAAAGTGTATGCACAATGTTTATGCAGAAAGTTTATGCACAAATTTTGTGCACAAAGTTTATACAGAAAAACAATGCACAAAATTTATGCACAAAGTTTATGGACAAAGTTTAAGCACAAAAGTTGTGCACGATGTTTATGCACAAAGTTTATGCACAACGTTGATCCACAAAGTTAATGCACAAAGGTTTTGCACACAGTTTATGCACAACGTTTATACAAAACATTTATACACAAAGGTTATGCACAAATTTTATGCACAAAGTTTATGCACAACGTTTTTGCAGAACGTTTTTGCAGAAAGTTTTTGCACAACATTTTTGCACAAAGTTTATGCACAAAGTTTATGCACAAATTTTATGAACAACGTTTATGCACAAGGTTAATGCACAACGTTTATGCACAAGGTTTATGCACAAAGTTTATGCACAAAGTTTATGCACAACGTTTATGCACAAAGTTTATGCACAGCGTTTATGCACAAAGTTTATGCACAATATTTATGCACAAAAGGTATGCACAAAGTTTATGCACAAAGTTTATGCACAAGTTTTATGTACAACGTTTATGCACAAAGTTCTTGCACAAAGTTTATGCACAATGTTTATGCACAAAGTTTATGCACAACGTTTATGCACAAAGTTTATGCACAACGTTTATGCACATAGTTTTTGCACAAAGTTTATGCACAACGTTTATGCACAATTTGTATGCACAACGTTTATGCACAAAGTTCATGCACAAAGGTTTTGCACAAAGGTTATGCATAACGTTTATGCACAGAGTTTTTGCATTCTTTTTAGTACAACGTTTGTGCACAAAGTTTATGGACAACGTTTATGCACAACGTTTATGCAAAAGGTTTAGGCACAAAGTTACTGCACAAAGTTTATGCACAAGGTTTGTGCACAGACTTTATGCACGATGTTAATGCACAATGTTTATGCACATATTTTGTGCACAAAGTTTATGCACAATGTTTTTGCACAAAAGGCATGCACAAATTTTATACACAAATTTTATGCACAATGTGTATGCAAAACGTTTATGCACAACGTGTATGCACAAAGTTTTTGCTCAAAGTTTATGCACAACGTTTATGCACAAAGTTTATGCACAATGTTTATGCACAAAGTTTATGAACAATGTTTATGCACAAGATTTATGCACAACGTTTATGCACAAAGTTTATGCACAAACTTAATGCACAATGTTTATGCACAAAGTTTATGCACAAGGTTTATTTACAAAGTTTATGCACAAAGTTTATGCAGAACGTTTATGCACAAAGTTTATTTACAAAGGTTATGCACAATGTTTATGCAAAAAAATTATGCACAACGTTTATGCACAAATTGTATGCTCGACGTTTATGCACAAAGTTTATGCACAACGTTTATGCACAAATTGTATGCACAAAGCTCATGCACAAAGTTCATGCGCAAAGTTTATGCACAATGTTTACGCACAATGTTTATGCACAACGTTTATGTAGAAATTTTTTGCACAAAGTTTAAGCACAACGTTCATGCACAAAGTTTATGCACAAAGTTTATGCACAAAGTTCATGCACAAAGGTTATGTATAATGATTATTCACAACATTTATGCACAAAGTTTATGCAAAAAGTGTATGCACCAAGTTTATGCACAAAGTTTATGCACAAAGTTTATGCAAAAAGTTAATGCACAACGTTTTTGCACAGGGTTTATGCACAACGTTTATACACAACGTTTAAGCACAAAGTTTATGCACAAATTTTATTCACAAAGTTTCTGCACAACGTTTGTGCACAAAGGTTTTGCAGAACGTTTATGCACATCGTGTATGCACAAAGTTTATGCACAAAGTTTATGCACAAAGTTTATGCACAACATTTATGCACAAGGTTTTTGCGCAAAGCTTGTGCACAACGTTTATGGACAAAGTGTATGCACAGCGTTTATGCACAAAGTTTATACACAACGTTTATGCACAAAGCTTATGCACAAAGTTTATGAACAACGTATATGCACAACTTTTATGCACAGAGTTCATGAATATTGTTAATGCACAAAGTTTATGCACAAAGTTTATGCACAAAGGTTATGCACAAGATTTTGGCACAAAGTTCATGCACAAAGTTTATGCACAAAGTTTATGCACAACGTTTATGCACAAATTGTATGCACAAAGTTCATGCACAAAGTGTATGCACAACGTTTATGCACAAAAGGTATGCACAAAGTTTATGCACAAAGTTTATGCACAACATTTATGCACAACGTTTTCGCACAAAGTTTATGCACAACGGTTATGCACAACGTTTATGCACAAATTCTATGCACAACTTTTATGCACAAAGTTTTTGCACAATGTTTATGCACAGAGTTTATGCACAAGGTTTATGCACAAAGTTTATGCACAAAGTTTATGCACAAATTCTATGCACAACTTTTATGCACAAAGTTTTTGCACAATGTTTATGCACAGAGTTTATGCACAAGGTTTATGCACAAAGTTTATGCACAAAGTTTATGCACAAAGTTTATGCACAACGTTTATGCAAAAAATTTATGCACAATGTGTATGCACAATGTGTATGCACAAAGTTTATGCACAACGTTTATGCACAAAGTTTATGCACAAAGTTTATGAACAAAGTTTATGCACAAACGTTGTGCACAACGTTTATGCACAACGTTTATGCACAAAGGTTTTGCACGAATTTTACTCACACAGTTTATACACAAAATTTATGCACAAAGTTTATGCACAACGTTAATGAACAAAGTTTATGCACAATGTGTATGCACCGAGTTTATGCACAAAGTTTATGCACAAAGTTTTTGCATAACATTTATGGAGGAAGTTTATGCACAAAGTTTCTGCACAAAATTTGTGCACACAGTTTATGCACAGCATTTACGAACAAATTTCATGCACAATGTTTATGCACAATGTTTATGTTAAACCTTTATGTACAGAATTTATGCACAAATTTTATGCACAACGTTTATGCATAAAGTTTATGCACAACGTTTATGCACAGAGTTTATGCACAACGTTGATGCACAATGTTTATGCATGAAGTTTATGCACAACGTTTATGCACAAGTGATATGCACAAAGTTTATGCACAATTTTTATGCACGAATTTTATGCACAAAGTTTATGCACAACATTTATGCACAAAGTTTATGCACAAGGTTTATGCACAAAGTTTATGCACAAAGTTTATGCACAAAGTTCATGCACAAAGTTTAAGCAAAAAGTTTATGCACAACGTTTATGCACAATGTTTGTGCAAACCGTTTATGCACAAAGTTTTTTCACAAAGTTTATGCACAAAGTTCATGCACAAATGTTTGTGCACAAAGTTTATGCACAAAGTTTATGCACAAAGTTATGCACAAAGTTTATGCACAACATTTATGCACAAAGGTATGGACAAAGTTTATGCACAACGTTTATGCACACAGATGATGCACAACGTTTATGCACAACGTTTATGCACTAATTTTATGCACAAAATGTATGCACAAAGTTTATGCACAACGGTTCCGCACAAAGTTCATGCACAAAGTTTATGCACAAGGTTTATGCACAAAGTTCAGGCACAAAGTATATGCACAACATTGATAAAGAAAGTTGATGCAGAACATTTATGGACACATTTCATGCAGAACGTTTATGCACGAACTTTATGCACAAAGTTTATGTACAACGTTTATGCACAAAGTCCATGCACAACGTTTATGCACAAAGTTTATGCACCAAGTTTATGCAAAATGTTTATGCACAAGTTTATGCACAAAGTTTATGCACAAAGTTTATGCACAAAGTTTTCGCACAAATTTTATGCACAAAGTTTACGCAGAAAGTATATGCACAACATTTATGCAGGAAGTTTATGCACAAAATTTATGCACAAAGTTTGTGCAGAAGGTTTATGCACAAACTTTATGCACAAAGTTTATGCACAACGTTTATGCACAAAGTCTATGCACAACGTTTATGCACAAAGTTTATGCACCAAGTTTATGCACAGAATGTATGCACAATGTTGATGCACAAAAATTATGCAAAACGTTTTGGCACAAAGTTTATGCACAAAGTTTATTCACAACGTTTATGCACAAAGTTTATGCACAAAGTTTATTCAGAACATTAATGCACAAAATTTGTGCACAAAGCTTATACACAACGTTTACGCACAAAGTTCATGCATGAAGTTTATGCACAAAGTTTATCAAGAGAGTTTATGCATAACGTTTATGAACAAAGCTCATGCAAAACGTTTATGCACAAGCTTTAGGCACAAAGTTAATGCACAAAGCTTTTGCACCAAGTTTATGCACAACTTTTATGCACAAAGTGTATGCACAAAGTTTATGCACAAAGTTTATGCACAAAGTTTATGCACAACGTTTATGCAAACATTCTTTGCATAAAGTTTATACACAAAGTTTGTGCACATAGTTTATGCACAAAGTTTACGCACAATGTTTATGCACAACGTTTTTGAACATAGTTTATGCACAACGTTTATGTAGAAAGTTTATGCAGAAAGTTTATGCACAAGGTTTATGCACAAAGTTTATGCACAAAGTTTATGCACAAAGTTTATGCACAAAGGTTATGTACAAAGTTTATGCACAAAGCTTATGCACAAAGTTTATGCATCGAGTATATGCAAAAAGGTTTTGCACATAGTTTATGCACAAAGTTCACGGAGAAAGTTTATGCACAAAGTTTATGCACAAAGTTTATGCAGAACGTTCATGCATGAATTTTATGCACAAAGGCTACGAAGAACGTTTATGCACAAAAGTTGTGCACAAAGTTTATGCACAACATTTACAATTAAATCTTATGCACAAAGTTTATGCACAAAGTTTATGCGAAACGTTTATGCACAACGTTTATGCTCAAACTTCATGCAGAAAGTTTATGTACAGGCTTTATGCACAACGTTTATGCACAACGTTTATGCACAAAGTTGATGCACAATGTTTATGCACAAAAGTTTATGTGCAACGTTTATGCACAAAGTTTACGCACAAAGTTTATGCGTAAAGTTTATGCACAACGTTTGTGCACAAAGTTTATGCACAACGTTTATGCACAAATTTTATGCACAAAGTTTTTGCACATAGTTTATGCACAACGTTTATGCAGCAAGTTTCTGCACAAAGATTATGCACAAGGTTTATGCACAAAGTTTCTGCACAAAGTTTATGCACAAAGTTTATTCACAAAGTTTATGCACTACGTTTATGCACAAAGTTTATGCACACAGTTTATGCACAAAATTTACGCACAACGTTCATGCACAATGTTTATTCACAAAGCTTATGCACAAAGTTTATGCACAAATTTTATGCACAATGTTTATGCATAAAGTTTATGCACAACGTTTATGCATAAAGTTTATGCACAAAGTTTATGCACAAAGTTTATGCACAAAGTGTATGCACAACATGTATGCAAAACGTTTAAGCACAACGTTTATGCAAAACGATTGTGCACAAAGTTTATGCACAAAGTTTATGCACAAAGTTTATGCACAAACTTTATACACAAAGTTATGCACAAAGTTTATGCACAAAATTAATGCACATAGTTTATGCACAACATTTATGCACAAAGTTTATGGACAAAGCTTTTTCACAAAGTTTATGCACAGCGTTTACGCACAACGTTTATGTACAAAGTTTATGCAAAAAGTTTATGTACAAAGTTTGGGCACAAAGAATATGCACAAAGTTTATGCAGAACATTTATACACAACATTTATGCACAAATCTTATGAAAAACGTTTATGCACAAGCATTATGCACAACGTTTATGCTCAAAGTCTATGCACAACGTTTATGCACAGTTTATGGATAAAGTTGTGGCACAAAGTTTATGCACAAAGTTTATGTACAAAGTTTATGCATTACGCTAATGCACAAAGTTTATGCACAAAGTTTATTCAGATGTTTTTTGAACAAAATTTGTGCACAAAGTTTATGCACAATGTTTACGCACAACGTTTATGCGTAAATCTTATGCACAAAGTTCATGCAAAATTTTTATGCACAATGTTTATGAACAAAGTCCATGCAGAACGTTTATGCACAAACTTTATGCACAAATTTTATGCGCATTGTTTATGCACAAAGTTTATGCACAACGTTTATACACTAAGTGTATGCACAAAGTCTATGAACAAAGATTATGCACAAAGTTTATGCACAATGTTTATGCACAAAAAGTATGAACAACGTTTATGCACAAAGTTTATGCACAAAGTTTATGCACAACGTTTATGGAGAAACTTCATGCACAAAGTTTTTGAACAAATTTTATACACAAAGTTTATGCACAAAGTTTATGCACAAAGTTTATGCACAAAGACAATGCACAGATTTTATGCACAAAGTTTATGCACAAAGTTTATGCACAAAGTTTATGCACAGCATTTATGCACAAAGTTTATGCACAAAGTTGATGCACAACATTGATGCAGAAATTTTATGCACAAAGTTTATGCACAAAGTTTATGCACAAAGGTTATTCACAAAGTTCATGCACAAAGTTTATGCACAAAAGTTATGCACAAAGTTTATGCACACCGTTTATGCACAACGTTTATGCACAAACTTTATGCAAACACGTTTATGCACAAAGCTTATGCACAAGGTTTATGCACAAAGGTTTTGCACATAGTTTATGCACAACATCGATGCACAAATTTTATGCACAACGTCTATGCACAACATTTACGCACAAAGTTACTGCACAAAGTTTATGCACAAAGTTTATGCACGAAGTTTATGCACAATGTTTATGCTCAAAGTTTTTGCACATAGTTTATGCACAACGTTTATGCAGAAAGTTTATGCACAAGGTTTATGCACAAATTTTGTGCACAAAGTTTATGCACAAAGTTTATGGATAAAGTTTATGCACAACGTTTATGCACAGCGTTTATGCACAAAGTTTATGCACAAAGTTTATGCACAATGTTTATTCACAGCGTTTAGTCACGAAGTTTATGGACAAAGTTTATGCACAAAGTTTATGCATAAAGTTGATGCACAAAAGTTATCCACAAAGTAAATGCACAACGTGTATGCAAAATGTTTATGCACAAAGCTTATGCAAAATGTTTGTGCACAAAGTTTATGCACAAAGTTTATGCACAAAGTTATGCACAAAGTTTATGCACAAGGTTTATTCACAAAGTTTATGCACAGAGTTTATGCACAAAGTTTATGCAGAATGCTTATGCACAAAGTTTATGCACATAGTTTATGCACAACGTTTATGCACAATGTTTATGCACAATGTTTGTGCATAAAGTTTATGTACAATGTTTATGCACAAATTGTATGCACAAAGTTTATGCAGAAAGTTTATGCACAAAATTTATGCACAAAGTGTTTGCACAAAGCTTATGCACGACGTTTATGCACAGAGTTTATGTACAAAGTTTATGCACAAAGTTTATGCAAAAGGTTTATGAACAAAGTTTATGCACAGAGTTTATGCCCAAAGTTTATGCAAAAAGTCTATGCACAAAGTTTATGCACAAAGTCTATGCACAAAGTTTCAGCACAAAGTTTATGCACAAAGTTTATGCACAACGTTTATGCACTAAGTGTATGCACAAAGTTTAAGCACACGTTTATGCACAAAGTCTATGCACAAAGTCTATGCACAAAGTTTATGCACAATGTTTATGCACTGAGTTCCTGCACAACGTTTATGCACAACGTTTATGCACAAATTTTATGCACAAATTTTATGCACAAAGTTTATGCACAAGGTTTATGCACAAGGTTCATGCACAAAGTTTATGCACAAAGTTTATGTACAAAGGTTTGCACAACGTTTATGTACAACATTTATGCACAAAGGTTATGCACAAATTGTATGCACACCGTTTATGCACCAAGCGTATGCACAAAGTTTAGGCACAAGTTTATGCACAACGTTTATGCACAACATTTATGCACAATGTTTATGCACAAAGTTTTTGCACAAAGTTTATGCACAAAGTTTATGCACAACATTTATGCACAAAGTTTTTGCACAAAGTTTATGCACAACGTTTATGCACAGAGTTTATTCACAAAGTTTTTGCACAAAGTTTATGCACAAGGTTTATGAACAACGTTTATGCACAGATTTTACGCACAACGTTTATGCACAAAGTCTATGCACGAAGGTTTTGCACAAAGTTTATGCACAAAGTTTATGCACAAAGTTTATGCACAAAGTTTATGCACAATGTTTATGCACAAAGTGTATGCACAAAGTTTAAGCACAAGTTTATGCACAAAGTCTTTGCACAAAGTTTATGCACAACATTTATGCACAACGTTTATGCACAAGGTTTATGCACAAGGTTTATGCACAAGGTTTATGCACAAGGTTTATGCCAAAGTTTATGCACAAAGTTTATGCACAACGTTTATGCACAAAGTTTATGTACAACGTTTATGCACAAAGTTTATGCACAACGTTTATGCACAAAGTGTATGCACCAAGTTAAAGCACAAGTTTATGCACAACGTTTATGAACAAATTTTATGCACAACATTTATGCACAAAGTTTATGCACAAAGTTTATGCACAAGGCTTATGCACAAGGTTTATGCACAAATGTTAAGCACAGAGTTTATGTACAATGTTTATGCACAAAGTTTATGTACAACGTTTATGCACAAAGTTTATGCAAAAAGTTTACGCACAAAGTGTATGCACAAAGGGTTTTGTACAAAATGTATGCACAAAGTTTATGCACAATGTTTATGCACAAAGTTTATGAACAATTTTTATGCACAAAGTTTATGCAGAATGTTTATGCACAAAGTTTATGCACAAAGTTTATGCACAACGTTATGCACAAAGTTTATGCACAAAGCTTATGCACAACATTTATGCACAATGTTTATGCACAAATTGTATGCACAAAGTTTATGCACAAAGTTTTTGCGCATCATTTATGCACAAAGTTTTTGCACAAAGTTTATGCACAACGTTTATGCACAGAGTTTATGCACAATGCTTATGCACAAAGTTTATGCACAATGTTTATGAACAAAGTTTATGCACAGAGTTTATGCACAATGTTTATGCACAAAGTCTATGCACACACTTTATGCACAAAGTTTATGCACAAAGTTTATGCACAAACTTTATGCACAATGTTTATGCACAATGTTTATGCACAAAGTGTATGCACAAAGTTTAAGCACAAGTTTATGCACAAAGTCTATGCACAAATTTTATGCACAACGTTTATGCACAAAGCTTTTGCACAAAGTTTATGCACAGCGTTTATGCACAAAGTTTATGCACAAATTTTATGCACAAGTTTTATGCACAAGGTTTATGCAGAAAGTTTATGCACAAAAGTAATGCACGAAGTTTTTGCACAAAGTTTACGTACAACATTTATGCACAAAGTTAATGCACAAATTATATGCACAACGTTTATGCACAAAGTGTATGCCCAAAGGATAGGCACAAGTTTATGCACAAAGTTTATGCACAACGTTTATGCACAACGTTTATGCACAAAGGTTTTGCACAAAGTTGATGCACAAAGTTTATGCACAAAGTTTATGCACAAAGTTTATGCACAAACTTTACGCACAAAGTTTACGCACAAAGTTTATGCACAATATTTATGCACAAAGGTTTTGCACAATGTTTATGCACGACGTTTATGCACAGAGTTTATGCACAAAGTTTATGCAAAACATTTATGCACAAGGTTTATGAGCAAAGTTTATCCACAGAGTTTATGCACGAAGTTTATGCACAAAGTCTATGCACAAAGTTTATGCACAAAGTTTATGCTTAGAGTTTATGCACAACGTTTATGCACAACGTTTATGCACAAAGTGTATGCACAACGTTTAAAAAGACATTCACGCACAAAGTCTATGCACAAAGTTTATGCACAACGTTTATGCATAAATGTTATGCACAATGTTTATGCACAACGTTATGCACAAAGTTTATGCACAAAGTTTATGCACAAAGTTCATGTACAACGTTTATGCACAAAATTTATGCACAACGTTGATGCACAAGTTTTATGCACAATGGTTATGCACAAAGTTTATGCACAAAGTGTATGCACAAAGTTTATGCAAAACATATACGCACAAAGTTTATGCACAAAGTTTATGCACAAAGTTGAGGCACAAAGTACTTGCACAACGTCTATGCAGAACGTTTATGCACAACATTTATGCACAAAGTTTATGCAGAACGTTTATGCACAAACTTCATGCACAAAGTTTATGCACAACGTTTATGCACAAAGTTTATGCATGAAGTTTATGCACAATTTTTATGCACAAAGTTTATGCACAATGCTTATGCACAATGTTTATGCACAAGTTTATGAACAACGTTTATGCACAAAGTTTATGCACATAGTTTATGCCCAGTTTATGCAGGACGTTTTTGCACAACGTTTATGCACAACGTTTATGCACAACGTTATGCACAAAGTTTATGCACAAAGTTTATGCACAACGTTTATGCACAAATTGTATGCACACAGCTTATGCACATATTTTATGCACAAAGTTTATGCACAACATTTATGCGCAATGTTTTTGCACAAAGTTCATGAAAAAAATTTATGCACAGAGGTTATGCACAAGGTTTATGCACAAAGTTAATGCACAAGGTTTATGAACAAAGTTTATGCACAGAGTTTATGCACAAAGTTTATACACAAAGTTTATGCACAAAGTTGATGCACAAAGTTTATGCACAAAGTTTACGCACAAAGTTTATGCACAAAGCGTATGCACAAAGTTTATACACAAAGTTTATGCACAACGTTTATGCACAAAGTGTATGCACAACGTTTAAGCACACGTTTATGCACTAAGTCTATGCACAAAGTTTATGCACAACGTTTATGCACAAAGTGTATGCACGAAGTGTATGCACAAAGTTTATGCACAAGGTTTATGCACAAGGTTTATGCAGGAAGTTTATGCACAAAGTTTATGCACAAAGTTTTTGCACAAAGTTTATGTAGAACATTTATGCACAACGTTAATGCACAAAGTTTATGCACAACGTTTATGCACAAAGCGTATGCACAAAGTTTAAGCACACGTTTATGCACAAAGTTTATGCAAAAATTTTATGCACAATGTTTATGCACAAAGTTGTTGCACAAAGCTTATTCACAACGTTTATGCACAAAGTTCATGCACACAGTTAATGCACAAAGTTTATGCACAAGGTTTATGCACAGGGTTTATGCACAAAGATTATGCACGAAGCTTATGCACAAAACTTATGCACAAAGTTTATGTACAACGTGTATGCACAAAGTTTATGCACAAAGTTTACGCACATAGTTTATGCACAACGTTTATGCACAAAGTTTATGCAGAAAGTTTGTCCACAAAGTTTATGCAAAACATATACGCACAAAGTTTATGTACAAAGTTTATGCACAATTTTTATGCACAAAGTTCAGGCACAAAGTGTTTACACAACGACTATGCAGAAAGTTTATGCACAATATTTATGCACAAAGTTTATGCAAAAGTGTATGCACAAACTTCATGCTCAAAGTTCATAAACAACGTTAATGCACAAAGTTTATGCACGAAGTTTATGCACAATGTTTATGCACAAAGTTTATGCACAATGTTTATGCACAAAGGTTATGCACAAAGTTTATTCACAACGTTTATTCAAAATGTTTATGCATAAAGTTTATGCACAAAGTTTATGCACAAAGATTGTGCACAAAGTGTATGCACAAAGATTATGCACAAGTTTATGCACAAAGTCTATGTACAAAGTTTATGCACAAAGTTCATGCACAACGTTTACGCACAAAGTGTATGCACAAAACGTAAGCACAAGTTCATGCACAAATTTTATGCACAAAGATTATGCACAACGTTTATGCACAAAGTTTATGCACAATGTTCAAGCAAAACGTTTATGCACAAGGCTTATGCACAAGGTTTATACACAAAGTTTATGCACAAAGCATATGCACAAAGCTTATGCACAAAGTTTATGTACAACGCTTATGCACAAAGTTTATGCACAAAGTTTATGCCCAACGTGTATGCAGAATGTTTATGCAAAACGTTTATGCAAAATTTTTGTTCACAACGTTTATGAACAATATTTACGCACAAAGTTTATGCGGAAATTTTATGAGCAAAGTTTATGCACAACGTTTACGCATAAAATGTATGCACAAATTTTATGCACAAAGTTTAGGCATAACGATTATGCACAAATTTTATGCACAATGTGTATGCTGAATGATTATGCACAGAGTCTATGTAAAATGTTTGTGCACAAAGTTTATGAGCAAAGTTTATGCACAAAGTTTATGCAAAACGTTATGCACAAAGTTTATGCACGACATATATGCACAAAGTTATGCAAAACCTTTATGCACAACGTGTATGCACAAAGTTTATGCACAAAGTTCATGCACAAAGTTTATGCACAAAGTTTATGCGCAAGGTTTATGCACAAGGCTTATGCACAAAGTTTATGAAAAAAGTTTATACACAAAGTTGATGCTCAAAGTTTAGGCACAATGTATATGCACAACGTTTATGCATAAAGTTTATGAACAACATTTATGCACAAAGTTTATGGAGGAAGGTTATGCACAAATTTTATGCACAATGTTTTTGCACACCGTTTGTGCACAAAGTCTATGCACAAATTTTATGCAAAATGTTTATGCACAAATTTTATGCACAAAGTTTATGCACAAAGTTTATGCACAAAGTTTATGCACAAAGTTGAGGCACAAATTTTAGGAACAAAGTTCATGCACAAAGTTTATGCACAAAGTTTATGCACGAAGTTTATGCAAAATGTTTATGCACAACGTTTATGCAAAATGTTTGTGCACAAAGTTTATGCACAATGTTTATGCACAAAGTTTATGCACAAGGTTTATGCACAACGTTTATTCATAACGTTTACGCACAAAGTTTATGCACAAAGTTTATGCAGAACGTTTATGCACAAAGTTTATGCACAACGTCTATGCACAAAGTTTATGCACAAAGTTTATGCACAAAGTTTATGCACAAAGTTTATTCACAAAGATTATGCACAAAGCTTATGCACAAATTTTATGCACAAAGTTTATGCACAATGTTTATGCAGAAAGTTTATGCACAACATTAATGCACAACGTTTATGCAGAACGTTTATGCACAAACTTTATGCACAAAGTTTATGCACAACGTTTATGTACAAAGTCTATGCACAACGTTTATGCACAAAGTTTATGCACGAAGTTCTTGCATAATGTTTATGCACAAAGTTTATGCACAAATTTAATGCACAAAATTTATGCACAAAGTTTACGCACAAAGTTTATGGAAAACATTGTGGCACAAAGTTTATGCACAAAGTTTATGCACAACGTTTATGCACAAAGCTTATGCACAATGTTTATACACTAAGTTCATGCACAAACTTTATGCACAAAGTTTATGCACAACGTTTACGCACAAAGTTTATGCATAACGTTTATGCACAAAGATTATGCAGAAAGTTTATGCACAATGTTTTTGGACAAAGTCCATGCAGAACGTTTATGCACAAACATTATTCACAAAGTTTATGCACATTGTTTATGCACAAAGCTTATGCACAACGTTTATGTACAAAGTGTATGCACAAAGTTTATGCACAAAGTTTATGCACAACGTCTATGCACAAAGTGTATGAACAACATTTATGCACAAAGTTTGTGCACAAAGTTTATGCACAAAGTTTAAGCAGAAACTTTATGCGCAAACGTTTTGCACAAATTTTATGCACAAAGTTTATGCACAAAGTTTATGCACAAAGTTTATGCACAAAGTTCATGCACGACATTTATGCACAAAGTTTATACATAAAGTTTATGCACAAAGTTTGTGCAGAAAGTTTATGCACAAAGTTTATGCACAATGTTTATGCACAAAGTTTGTGCACATAGTTTATGCACCAAGTTTATGCAAAAACGTTTATGAACAAAGTTTATGCACAAGGTTTATGCACAAAGTTTTTGCACATAGTTTATGCACAACGTTTATGCAGAACATTTATGCACAACGTTTATGCACAAAGTTTATGCACAAAGTTTATTCACGAATTTTATGCACAACGTCTATGCACACATTTTTGTGCACAAAGTTTATGCACAACGTCTATGCGCAAAGTTTATGCACAAAGTTTATGCACAACGTTTATGCACAAAGTGTATGCAGAAAGTTTATGCACAACGTTTATGCACAAAGTTTTTTCACATAGTGTATGCACAACGTTTATGGAGAAAGTTTATGCACAAAGTTTATGCACAAGGTTCATGCACAAATTTTATGCACAAATTTTATGCACAAAGTTTATGGAAAACGTTCATGCACAAAGTTTATGCACAACGTTTATGCACAAAGTTTATGCACAACGTTTATGCACAAAGTTTATGCACACTGTTTATGCACAACATTTATTCACAAAGTTTATGCACAAAGGTTATGCACAAATTTTATGCACAAACTTTATGCATAAAGTTTATGCACAAAAAATATCCACAAATTGTATCCACAACGTGTATGAAAAACTTTTATGCACATAGTTTATGCAAATTGTTTGTGCACAAAGTTTATGCATAAAGTTTATGCACAAAGTTATGCACAATGTTTATGCACAACATTTATGCACAAAGTCTATGCACAACGTTTATGCACAAAGTTTATGCACGAAGTTTGTGCACAATGTTTATGCACAAAGTTTATGCACAACCTTTATGCACAAAGTTTATGCACAAAGTTTAGGCACAAAGTTGAGGCACAAATTTCATGCACAAATTGTATGCACAAAGTATTTGCACAAAGCTTATGCACAAAGGTTTTTGCACAAATTTTATGCACAAAGTTTATGCGCAAAGTTTATGCAGAACATTTATGCACAAAATTTGTGCACAATGTTTATGCACAACGTTTACGCACAAAGTTTATGCACAAAGTTTATGCACAGAGTTTATGCACATAGTTGATGCACAACGTTTATGAACAAAGTTTGTGCAGAATGTTTATGCACAAAGTTTATGCACAAAGTTTATGCACAACGTTTATGCACAAAGTTTATGCACAAAGTTTATGCACAACGTTTATGCACAACGTTTATGCACAACGTTTATGCACAATGTTTATGCACAAAGTTTATGCATAATGTTTATGCAAAAATTTTATGCACAAAGTTTATGCACAAAAATTATGCACAAAGTTTATGCACAAAGTTTATGCAAAGCGTTTACGCACAAAGTGTATGCACAAAGGTTATGCACAAAGTTTATGAACAAAGTTTAGGCACAAAGTATATGCACAACGTTTATGCAGAAAGTTTATGCACAACATTTATGCACAACTTTTATGCAGAACATTTATGCACAAACTTTATGCACAAAGTTTATGCACAACGGTTATGCACAAAGTCTATGCACAACATTTATGCACAAAGTTTATGCACAAAGTTTATGCATAATGTTTATGCACAAAGTTTATGCACAAAGTTAGTGCACAAAGTTTATGCACAAAGTTTATGGAAAACGTTTTGGCACAAAGTTTATGCACACATTTTATGCACAAAGTTTATTCACAAAGCTTATGCACAATGTTTATGCACTACGTTCATGCACAAACTTTATGCACAAAGCTTTTAAAAAACGTTTTTGCACAATACTTGTGCACAAAGTTTATGCAAAACGTTTACACATAAAGTTTATGCATAAAGTTTATGCACAAAGGCTATGCAGAAAGTTTATGCACAACGTTTATGAACAAAGTCCATGCAAAACGTTTATGCACAAACTTTTTGCACAAAGTGTATGCACATTGTTTATGCACAAAGTTAATGCACAAGGTTTATGTACAAAGTGTATGCAGAAAGCTTATGCACAAAGTTTATGCACAAAGTTTGTGCACAACGTTTATGCACAAAGTGTACGAACAACATTTATGCACAAAGTTTATGCACAAAGTTTGTGCACAAAGTTAATGCAGAAACTTTATTCCAAAACTTTTTGCACAAAGTTTATGCACAAAGTTTATGCACAAAGTTTATGAACAAAGTTTATGCACGAAGTTTATGCACAACGTTTATGTACAAAGTTTATGCACAACGTTCATGCACAACATTTATGCACAACGTTTTTACACAACGTTTGTGCAGAAAGATTATGCACAAAGTTTATGCACAGCGTTCATGCACAAAGTTTTTGCACATAGTTTATGCACAACGTTTTTGAAGAAAGTTTATGCACAAAGTTTATGCACAAGGTTGCTGTACAAAGTTTTTGCACATAGGTTATGTACAACGTTTATGCAGAAATTTTATGCACAAAGTTTATGCACAACGTCTATGCACAAAGTTTATGCACATAGTTTATGCACAAAGTTTATGCACAAAGGTCATGCACAAAGTTTATGCACAAAGTTTATTCACAAAGTTTATGCACAAATTGTATGCACAAACACTATGCACAAAGTTTATGCACAACGTTTATGCACAAAGTTATGCACAAAGTTTATGCACAACCTTTATCCAAAAACGTTTATGCACAAAGTTTATGCACAAGGTTTATGCACAAAGTTTTTGTACATAGTTTATGCACAACGTTTATGCAGAAAGTTTATGCACAACGTTTATGCACAAACTTTATGCACAAAGTTTATGCACAAAGTTTATTCACAGAGTTTATGCACAACTTCTATGCACAAAGTTTATGCACAACGTCTATGCACAAAGTTTATGCACGAAGTTTATGCACAAATTTTATGCACAAAGTTTATGCACAAAGTTTATGCACAACATTTATGCACAAAGGTTTTGCACAAAGGTTATGCACAACGTTTATGCAGGAATTTTATGCACAAAGTTTATGCACAAGGTTCATGCACAAATTTTATGTACAAACGTTATCCACAAAGTTCATGGAAAACGTTTATGCACAAAGTTTTTGCACAACGTTTATGCACAAAGTTTATGCACAAAGTTAATACACAAAAAGTATCCACAAAGTGTATGCAGAACGTGTATGCAAAACTTTTATGAACAAAGTTTATGCAAAATGTTTATGCACAAAGGTTATGCACAAAGTTTATGCACAATGTTATGCACAAAGTTTATGCACAACGTTTATGCACAAGGTTTATGCACAATGTCTATGCACAACTTTTATTCACAAAGTTTATTCACAAAGGTTATGCACAAGTTTTATGCACAAAGTTTATGCATAAAGTTTATGCACAAAAATTATCCACAAAGTGTATGCACAACGTGTATGAAAAACATTTATGCACAAGGTCTATGCAAATTGTTTGTGCACAAAGTTGATGCACAAAGGTTATGCACAAAGTTTATGCACAAAGTTTATGCACAAAGTCTATGCACAACGTTTATGCACGAAGTTTATGCACAATGTTTATGCACAAAGTTTATGCACAAAGTTTATGCACAAAGTTTATGCAGAAAGTTTAGGCACAAAGTTTAGGCACAAATTGTATGCACAAAGTTTATGCACAAAGCTTATGCACAAAGTTTTGTGCACAACGTTTATGCGCAAAGTTTATGCAGAACATTTATGCACAAAATGTGTGCACAATATTTATGCATAACATTTACGCACAAAGTTTATGCACAAAGTTTATACAGAAAGTTGATGCACAACGTTCATGAACAAAGTTTGTCCAGAACGTTTATGCACAAAGTTTATGCACAAAGTTTATGCCCAACGTTTATGCACAAAGTTTATGCACAAAGTTTATACACAACGTTTATGCATGATGTTTATGCACAACTTTTATGCACAATGTTTATGCACAAAGTTTATGCCCAACGTTTATGCACAAAGTTTATGCACAAAGTTTATACACAACGTTTATGCATGATGTTTATGCACAACTTTTATGCACA
The DNA here is from genome assembly GCA_023375785.1 of Penium margaritaceum. Taxonomy (NCBI): domain Eukaryota; kingdom Viridiplantae; phylum Streptophyta; class Zygnematophyceae; order Desmidiales; family Peniaceae; genus Penium; species Penium margaritaceum. Next base: position 54,131 of record SZWC01007802.1, on the reverse strand, counting down.
ATGTTTATGCACAAAGTTTACGCACAATGTTTATGCACAAATTTTATGCACAAAGTTTATGCACAACAATTATGCACAAAGTTTACGCACAAAGTTTATGCACAAAGTTTATGAACAAAGTTTAGGCACAAAGCATATGCACAACGTTTATGCAGAAAGTTTATGCACAACATTAATGCACAACGTTTATGCAGAACGTTTATGCACAAACTTTATGCACAAAGTTTATGCACAATGTTTATGCACAAAGTCTATGCACAACGTTTAAGCACAAAGGTTATGCACGTAGTTTATGCATAATGTTTATGCACAAAGTTTATGCACAAAGTTTATGCACAAAGTTTATGGAAGACGTTATGGCACAAAGTTTATGCACAAAGTTTATGCACAAAGTTTATGCACAAAGCTTATGCACAATGTGTATGCACTACGTTTATGCACAAACTTTATGCACAAAGTTTATTAAGAATGTTTTTGCACAATACTTGTGCACAAAGTTTATGCACAACGTTTACGCATAAAGTTTATGCACAAAGTTTATGCAGAAAGTTAGTGCACAACGTTTATGAACATAGTCCATGCAAAACGTTTATGCACAAAATTTATGCACATTGTTTATGCACAAAGTTAATGCACAAGGTTCATGTGCAAAGTGTATGCACAAAGTTTATGCACAAAGTTTATGCGAAACGTTTATGCACAAAGTTTATGCACAAAGTTCATGCACAGCATTTATGCACAAAGTTTATGCACAAAGTTTGTGCAGAAAGTTTATGCACAAAGTTTATGCACAACGTATATGCACAACATTTTGGCACATAGTTTATGCACAACGTTTATGCAGAAATTTTATGCACAAAATTTATGCACAAGGTTTATGTACAAAGTTTTTTCACATAGTTTATGTACAACGTTTACGCAGAAAGTTTATGCACATAGTTTATGCACACTGTCTATGCACAAAGTTTATGCACAAAGTTTATGCACAAAGTTTATGCTTAAAGTTTATGCACAAAGTTTATGCACAAAGTTTATTCACAAAGTTTATGCACAAATTTTATGCACAAACATTATGCACAAATTTTATCCACAACGTTTATGCACAAAGTTTTGCACAAAGTTTATGCACAACCTTTATTCAAAAACGTTTATGCACAAAGTTTATGCACAAGGTTTATGCACAAAGTTTTTGCACATAGTTTATGCACAATGTTTATGCAGAAAGTTTATGCACAACGTTTATGCACAAAGTTAATGCACAAAGTTTATGCACAAAGTTTACTCACAAAGTTTATGCACAACATCTATGCACAAAGTTTATGCACAAAGTTTAAGCACAACGTCTATGCACAAAGTTTATGCACAAAGTTTATGCACAAAGTTTATGCACAAAGTTTATGCACAAAGTTTATGCACAACGTTTATGCACAAAGTTTATGCAGAAAGTTTATGCACAAAGTTTATGCACAAACTTTGAGCATAAACTTTGTTGTGCAGAAAGTTTATGCACAAAGTTTATGCACAACGTTTATGCACAGAGTTTATGCACAACGTTTATGCACAAAAATTATCCATAAAGTGTATGCACAACGTGTATGCAAAACGTTTATGAACAAAGTTTATGCACAAAGTTTATGCACAAAGTTTATGCACAAAGTTTATGCACAAACGTTCTGCACAAAGCTTATGCACAAAGCTTATGCACAACATTCATGCACAAAGTTATGCACAAAGTTTATGGACAACGATTATGCACAAAGCTTATGCACAACGTTTATGCACAAAGTGTATGCAGAAAGCTCATGCACAAAGTTTGTGGACAAAGTTTATGCACAAAGTTTATGCACGACGTTTATGCACAAAGTTTTTGTACAAAGTTTTGGCACAACATTTATGCACAAAGTTTATGCACAAAGCTTATGCACAACGTTTATGCACAAAGTGTATGCAGAAAGCTCATGCACAAAGTTTGTGGACAAAGTTTATGCACAAAGTTTATGCACGACGTTTATGCACAAAGTTTTTGTACAAAGTTTTGGCACAACATTTATGCACAAAGTTTATGCACAAAGCTTATCCACAAGGTTTCTGCACAAAGTTTATGCACAAATTGTATGCAGAACGTTTATGCACAAAGTGTATGCACAAAGTTTATGCAGAAAGTTTATGCACAAAGTTCATGCACAAAGTTTATGCACAAAGTTTATGCACAAAGTTTATGCACAAAGTTTATGCACAAAGTTTATGCACAAAGGTTATGCACAACGTTTATGCACAAAGTTTCTGCACAAAGTTTATGCACAACCTTAATGCATAACGTTTTTGAACAAAATTTCTGCACAAGGTATTTGCACAACGTTTATGCACAAAGTTTATGCACAAGGTTTATGCACAACGTTTATGCACAAAGTTTATGCACATCGTTTATGCACAAAGTGTATGCACAAAGTTTATGCACAACGTTTATGCACAATGTTTTTTCACAACGTTTCTGCACAACGTTTATGCACAAACATTATGCACAAGGTTTATGCACAACATTTATGCTCAAATTTCTTGCACAAAGTTTGTGCACAACATTTATGCGCAAAGTTTATGTACAAAGTTTATGCCGAAAGTTTATGCACAACGTTTTTGCACAAAGTTTATGCACAAATGTTTTGCACAGCGTTTGGGCACAAAGTATTTGCGCAAAGTTTATGCACAAGGTTTATGCACAAAGATTATGCACAAAGTTTATGCACAAAGTTCATGCACAAAGTTTATGCACAATGTTTATGCACAAAGCTTATGCGCAAAGGTTTTAGACAAAATTTATGCACAAAGTTTATGCACAAAGTTTAACCACAAGGTTTTTGCAAAACGTTTTTGCACAAAGTTTATGCACAAAGTTTATGCACAAAGTTCATGCAGAACGTTTATGCACAACGTTTATGCACTAAGTTCATGCACAACGTTTATGAACAAAGTTTATGCACAAAGTTTATGCACAAAGTTTATGCACAACGTTTATGCATAAAGTTTCTGCACAAAGTTTATGCACAAAGTTAATGCACAAAGTTTATCCACAACGTTTATGCACAACGTCTATGCACAAGGTTTATGCACAACGTTTATGCACAACGTTTATGCATAAAGTTTCTGCACAAAGTTTATGCACAAAGTTTATGCACAAAGTTTATGCACAACGTTTATGCATAAAGTTTCTGCACAAAGTTTATGCACAAAGTTAATGCACAAAGTTTATCCACAACGTTTATGCACAACGTCTATGCACAAGATTTATGCACAATGTTTATGCACAAAGGTCTTGCACAAAGTTTGTGCACAATGTTTATGCACAAGGTTTATGTACAAAGTTTATGCACAAAGTTTATGCACAAAGTTTATGCACAAAGTTTTTACACAAAGTTCATGCACAACGTTCATGTGTAACGTTTTTGCACAAAGTTTATGCACAATGTTTATGCACAAAGTTTATGCAAAACGTTTATGCACAAAGTTTATGCATAAGGTTTATGCACAAAGTTTATGCACAAAGGTTATGCACAATGTTTACGCACAATGTTTATGCACAATGTTTATGCACAACGTTTATGCACAAAGTTTAATAACAACGTTTATGCGCATAGTGTATGCACAACGTTTATATACAAAGTTTATGCACAAAGTTTATGCACAAAAGTTATGCACAAAGTTATGCACAAAGTTTTTGCCCAACGTTTATGCACAAAGTTTATGCAGAAAGCTTATGCACAACGTTAATGCACAAAGTTTATGCACCAATTTTATGTACAAAATTTATGCAGAACGTTTATGCAAAAATTAAATGCACAACGTTTATGCACAAAGGTTCTGCACAAACATTATGCACAAATTATATGCACAACGTTTATGCACATCTTTTAGACACAACGTTTATGCACAAAGTCTATGCGCAAAGTTTATGCACAAAGTTCATGCTCAAATTCTATGCACAAAGTTTATGCACAAAGTTTTATGCACAAATTTTATGCACAAAGTTTATGAACAACGTTTATGCACAAAGGTTATGCACAAAGTTTATGCACAGAGTGTATGTAGAAAGTTTATGAAAAAAATGTATGCACAAAGTTTATGCACAAAGTTTATGCACAAAGTTTATGCAGAAATTTTATTCACATATTTTGTGCACGAAGTTTATGCACAACGTTTACGCACAAAGTGTAAGCACAAAGTTTATGCAGAAAGTTTATGCACAAATTTTGTGCACAAAGTTTATGCACAAAGTTTATGCACAATGTTTATGCACAAAATTCATGCAGAACGTTTATGCACAATGTTTATGCACAAAGTTTATGCACAACATTTATGCACAAAGTTTCTGCACAAAGTTTATGCACAAAGTTTATGCACAACGATTATGCATAAAGTTTTTGCACAAAGTTTCTGCACAAGGTTTATGCACAAAGTTTACTCACCAAGGTTATGCACAAGGTTTATGCACAAAGTTTATGCACAAAGTTTATGCACAAAGTGTATGCACAAAGTTTATGCACAAAGTCCATGCACGACGTTTATGCACAAAGTTTGTGCACAAAGCTTATGCACAAAGTTTATGCACAACGTTTATGCACAACGTTTATGCACAAGGTTTATGCACAACATTTATGCACAAAGGTCTTGCACAAAGTTTGTGCACAACGTTTATGCACAAGGTTTATGTACAAAGTTTATGCACAAAGTTTATGCACAAAGGTTTTGCACAAAGTTTATGCACAAAGTTTATGCACAACGTTTATGCACAACGTTTTTGCACAAAGTTTATGCACAATGTTTATGCACAAAGTTTATGCACAAAGCGTAAGCACAAGTTTATGGATAAGGTTTATGCACAAAGTTTATAAACAAAGGTTATGCACAAAGTTTGTGCACAATGTTTATGTGCAATGTTTAAGCACAACGTTTATGCACCCAGTTTAATAACAAAGTTTATGCACATAGTGTATGCACAACGTTTCTATACAAAGTGTATGCACAATGTTTATGCACAAAATTTGTGCACAAAGTTATGCACAAAGTTTTTGCACAAAGTTTATGCACAAAGTTTATGCACAACGTTTATGCACAAAGTTTATGCACCAATTTTATGTACAAAAGTTATGCACAAAGTTTATGCAAAACGTTAATGCACAACGTTTATGCACAAAGGTTCTGCACACCGTTTATGCACATATTATATACACAACGTTTATGCACAACATTTAGGCACAAAGTTTATGCACAAAGTTTATGCACAAAGTTTATGCACAAAGTTTATACACAAATGTTATGCACAAAGTTTATGCACAATGTTTTTGCACAAAGTTTTATGCAAAACGTGTATGCACAACGTTTATGAACAATGTTTATGCACAAAGCTTATGCACAAAGTTTATGCACAAAGTTTATGCAGAACGTTTATGCACAAAATTTATGCACAAAGTTTATGCACAAAGTTGATGCACAAAGTTTATGCACAAACTTTATGCAGAAAGGTTATTCACATAATTTGTGCACAAAGTTTATGCACAACGTTTACGCACAAAGTGTATGCACAAAGTTTATTCAGAAAGTTTATGCACAAAGTTTATGCACAAAGTTTATGCACAAAGTTTATGCACAAAGTTCATGCACAAAGTTCATGCAGAACGTTTATGCACAAAGTTTATGCAAAACGTTCATGCACAACGTTTATGCACAAAGGTTATGCACAAAGTTTATGCACAGAGTTTATGCACAACATTTATGCATAAAGTTTTTGCACAAAGTTTCTGCACAAGGTTTATGCACAAAGTTTACTCACGAAGTTTATGCACAAGGTTTATGCACAAAGTTTATGCACAAAGTTTATGCACAAAGTTTATGCACAGAGTGTATGCACAAAGTTTATGCACAAAGTTTATGCACAACGTTTACGCACAAAGTGTATGCACAAAGTTAATATAGAAAGTTTATGCACAAAGTTTATGCACAATGATTTTGCACAAAGTTTATGCACAAAGTTCATGCAGAATGTTTTTGCACAACGTTTATGCACTAAGTTCATGCACAATGTTTATGCACAAAGTTTATGCACAATGATTTTGCACAAAGTTTATGCACAAAGTTCATGCAGAATGTTTTTGCACAACGTTTATGCACTAAGTTCATGCACAATGTTTATGCACAAAGTTTATGCCCAAAGTTTATGGACAAAGTTTATGCACAACGTTTATGCATAAAGTTTATGCACAAAGTTTATGCACAAAGTTTATGCACATAGTTTATCCACAACGTTTATGCACAACGTTTATGCATAAAGTTTATGCACAAAGTTTATGCACAAAGTTTATGCACATAGTTTATCCACAACGTTTATGCACAACGTCTATGCACAAGGTTGATGCACAACATTTATGCACAAAGGTCTTGCACAAAGTTTGTGCACAATGTTTATGCACAAGGTTTATGTACAAAGTTTATGCACAAAGTTCATGCACAAAGTTTATGCACAAAGTTTATACACAAAGTTCATGCACAATGTTCATGCACAACGTTTTTGCACAACGTTTACGCACAATGTTTATGCACTAAGTTAATGCAAAACGTTTATGCACAAAGTTTATGCATAAGGTTTATGCACAAAGTTTATGCACAAAGGTTATGCACAATGTTTACGCACAACGTTTATGCACAATGTTTATGAACAACGTTTATGCACAAAGTTTATGCACAAAGTTTATGCACAACGTTTATGCACAAAGTTTATGCATAAGGTTTATGCACAAAGTTTATGCACAAAGGTTATGCACAATGTTTACGCACAACGTTTATGCACAATGTTTATGAACAACGTTTATGCACAAAGTTTAATAACAAAGTTTATGCGCATAGTGTATGCACAACGTTTATATACAAAGTTTATGCACAAAGTTTATGCACTAAATTTATGTACAACGTTATGCACAAAGTTTTTGCCCAACATTTATGCACAAAGTTTATGCACAAAGCTTGTGCACAACGTTAATGCACAAAGTTTCTACACCAATTTTATGTACAAAATTTATGCAGAACGTTTATGCAAAAATTGAATGCACAACGTCTATGCACAAAGGTTCTGCACAAACATTATGCACAAAATATATGCACAACGTTTATGCACAACTTTCAGACACAACGTTTATGCACAAAGTCTATGCGCAAAGTTTATGCACAAAGTTCATGCTCAAATATTATGCACAAAGTTTATGCACAAAGTTTTAAGCACAAAGTTTATGCACAAAGTTTATGAACAACGTTTATGCACAAAGTTTATGCACAAAGTTTATGCACAAAGTTTATGCAGAAAGTTTATGCACAAAATGCATGCACAAAGTTTATGCACAAAGTTTATGCACAAAGTTTATGCACAAAGTTTATGCAGAAATTTTATTCACATATTTTGTGCACGAAGTTTATGCACAACGTTTACGCACAAAGTGTAAGCACAAAGTTTATGCAGAAAGTTTATGCACAAAGTTTATGCACAAAGTTTATGCACAAAGTGTATGTAGAATGTTTATGCACAAAGTTCATGCAGAACGTTTATGCACAATGTTTATGCACAACGTTTATGCACAACATTTATGCACAAAGTTTCTGCACAAAGTTTATGCACAAAGTTTATGCACAACGTTTATGCATAAAGTTTTTGCACAAAGTTTCTGCACAAGGTTTATGCACTAAGTTTACTCACAAAGTTTATGCACAAGGTTTATGCACAAAGTTTATGCACAAAGTTTATGCACAAAGTGTATGCACAAAGTTTATGCACAAAGTCCATGCACAAAGTTTATGCACAAAGTTTATGCACAAAGCATATGCACAAAGTTAATGCACAACTTTTATGCACAACGTTTATGCACAAGGTTTATGCACAACATTTATGCACAAAGGTCTTGCACAAAGTTCGTGCACAATGTTTTTGCACAAGGTTTATGTACAAAGTTCATGCACAAAGTTTATGCACAAAATGTTTGCACAAAGTTTATGCACAAAGTTTATGCACAACGTTTATGCACAATGTTTATGCACAAAGCTTAAGCACAAAGTTTATGGATAAGGTTTATGCACAAAGTTTATGCACAAAGTTTGTAAACAAAGGTTATGCACAAAGTTAATGCACAACGTTTATGCACAATGTTTATGCACAACGTTTATGCACCCAGTTCAATAACAAAGTTTATGCACATAGTGTATGCACAACGTTTATATACAAAGTTTATGCACAATGTTTATGCACAAAATTTGTGCACAAAGTTATGCACAAAGTTTATGCACAAAGTTTATGCACAAAGTTTATGCACAAAGTTTATGCACAAAGTTTATGCACAAAGTTTATGCACCAATTTTATGTACAAAAGTTATGCACAAAGTTTATGCAAAACGTTTATGCACAACGTTTATGCACAACGTTTATGCACAAAGGTTCTGCACAACGTTTATGCACATATTATATGCACAACGTTTATGCACAACATTTAGGCACAAAGTTTATGCACAAAGTTTATGCACAAAGTTTATGCACAACGTTTATGCACAAAGGTTCTGCACAACGTTTATGCACATATTATATGCACAACGTTTATGCACAACATTTAGGCACAAAGTTTATGCACAAAGTTTATGCACAAAGTTTATGCACAAATGTTATGCTCAAAGTTTATGCACAATGTTTTTGCACAAAGTTTTATGCAAAAAGTGTATGCACAACGTTTATGAACAACGTTTATGCACAAAGTTTATGCACAAAGTTTATGCACAAAGTTTATGCAGAACGTTTATGCACAAGATTTATGCACAAAGTTTATGCACAAAGTTTATGCACAAAGTTTATGCACAAATTTTTTGCAGAAAGGTTATTCACATAATATGTGCACAAAGTTTATGCACAACGTTTACGCACAAAGTGTATGAACAAAGTTTATGTAGAAAGTTTATGCACAAAGTTTATGCACAAAGTTTTTGCACAAAGTTTATGCACAAAGTTCATGCACAAAGTTCATGCAGAACGTTATGCACAGAGTTTATGCAAAAAGTTCATGCACAACGTTTATGCACAAAGTTTATGCAAAAAGTTTATGCACAAAGTTTATGCACAACGTTTATGCATAAAGTTTTTGCACAAAGTTTCTGCACAAGGTTTATGCACAAAGTTTACTCACAAAGTTTATGCACAAGGTTTATGCACAAAGTTTATGCACAACGTTTATGCATAAAGTTTTTGCACAAAGTTTCTGCACAAGGTTTATGCACAAAGTTTACTCACAAAGTTTATGCACAAGGTTTATGCACAAAGTTGATGCACAAAGTTATTAACAAAGTTTATGCACAAAGTGTATGCACAAAGTTTATACACAAAGTTTATGCACAAAGTTTATGCACAAAGTTTATGCACAAAGTTTATGCGCAAAGTTTATGCACAAAGTTTATGCACAATGTTTATGCACAATGTCTATGCACAAGGTTTATGCACAACATTTATGCACAAAGGTCTTACACAAAGTTTGTGCACAACGTTTATGCACAAGGTTTATGTACAAAGTTTATGCACAAAATTTATGCACAAAGTTTATGCACAAATTCTATACACAAAATTCATGCTAAACGTTTATGCACAACGTTTTTGCACAAAGTTTATGCACAACATTTATGCACAAAGTTTATGCAAAACGTTTCTGCACAAAGTTTATGCATAAGGTTTATGCACAAAGTTTATGCACAACATTTATGCACAAAGTTTATGCAAAACGTTTCTGCACAAAGTTTATGCATAAGGTTTATGCACAAAGTTTATGCACAAAGTTTATGCACAAAGGTTATGCACAAAGTTTATGCACAACGTTTATGCACATAGTGTATGCACAACGTTTATATACAAATGTTATGCACAAAGTTTGTGCACAAACTTTATGCAAAAAGTTATGCACAAAGTTTTTGCCCAACGTTTATGCACCAATTTTATTTACAAAGTTTATGCACAAAGTTTATGCACAAAGTTTATGCACAAAGTTTATGCACCAATTTTATTTACAAAATTCATGCAGAACATTTATGCAGAAATTTAATGCACAACGTTTATGCACAAAGGTTCTGTACAAAGATTATGCACAAATTGTATGCACATTGTTTATGCACAACTTTTAGACACAACGTTTATGCACATAGTCTATGCACAAAGTTTATGCACAAAGTTCATGCTCAAATGTTATGCACAAAGTTTATGCACAAAGTTTTATGCACAAATTTTATGCAAAGCTTTTATGCACAGCTTTTTTGCACAAAGTTTATGCACAGTGTTTGTGCAGAACGTTTATGCAAAATGATTATTCACAATCTTTATGCACAAAGGTTATGCACAAAGTTTTTGCAGATGGGTTATGCACAACGTTTATGCACAAAACTTATGCACAAAGTTTATGCACAACGTTAATGCACAAAGTTTATGCACAATGTTTATGCAAAACGTTTATGCACAGATATCATTCACAAAGGTTATGCACAAAGTTTATGCACAAAATTATGCACAAAGTTTATGCACAACGTTTATGCACAAAGTTATGCACAGAGTTTATGCACAACGTTTATGCACAAAGTTTATGCAAAAGCTTTATGCACATCGTTTATGCACAAATTTTATGCACAGACTTTATGCACAACGTTTATGCAAATTGTTTATGCATTAACTTCATGCACAGAGTTCATGCACAAAGTTCATGCACAACATTTATGCACAATAATTATGCACAAAGTTGATGCATAAAGCTTATGCACAAAGTTTATGCAAAATGATTATTCACAATCTTTATGCACAAAGGTTATGCACAAAGTTTTTGCAGATGGGTTATGCACAACGTTTATGCACAAAATTTATGCACAAAGTTTATGCACAACGTTTATGCACAAAGTTTATGCACAATGTTTATGCAAAACGTTTATGCACAGACTTCATTCACAAAGGTTATGCACAAAGTTTATGCACAAAATAATGCACAAAGTTTATGCACAACGTTTATGCACAAACTTATGCACAGAGTTTATGCACAACGTTTATGCACAAAGTTTATGCAAAAGCTTTATGCACATCGTTTATGCACAAATTTTATGCACAGACTTTATGCACAACGTTTATGCAAATCGTTTATGCATTAACTTCATGCACAGAGTTCATGCACAAAGTTCATGCACAACATTTATGCACAACAATTATGCACAAAGTTGATGCATAAAGCTTATGCACAAAGTGTTTGCTCAAAGGTTCTGCACAAAGTGTATGCACAAAGTTTATGCAGAATGTTTATGCACAAAGTTTATGCACAACGTTTATGCACAAAGTCTATGCACAAAGTGTATGCATAAAGTTTCTGCACAAAGTTCATGCACAAGGTGTATGTACAATGTTTATGCACAACTTTTATGCACAAAGCCTCTGCGCAGAGTTTATGCACAAAGTTTATGCACAAAAGTTATGCACGACGTTTATGCACAAAGTTAATGCACAAATCGTATGCACAAAGTTTATGCACAACGTTTATGCACAAAGTTTATGCACAAAGTTCATGCACAAAGTTTATGCACAAAGTCTATGCACAAAGGTTATGGAAAACGTTTATGCACAACATTTATGTACAAATTTTATGCACAATGTTTATGCACAAAGTTTATGCACAAAGTTTATGCACAATGTTTATGGACAAAGGTTATGTACAAAGTTTATGCAGAAATTGTATGCACAAAGTTTATGCACAAAGTTTATGCAGAACGTTTCTGCACAAAGTTTATGCACAAAGTTTATACACAATGTTTATGCAACATGTTTATGCACGAAGGTTATGCAAAATGTTTATTCACAAAGTTATGCACAATGTTTATGCATAACGTTTATGCACAAAGTTATGCACAAAGTGTATGCACAACTTATATGCACAAAGTTTATGCACCAAGTTTATGCACAACGTTTATGCACAAACTATCTGCACAAAGAGTATGCACAAAGTTTATGCACAAAGTTGATGCACTAACTTCATGCACAAAGTTAATGCACAAATTTTATGCACAACGTTTATGCCCAAACATTATGCACAAAGGTTATGAGCAAAGCTTGTGCACAAAGATTATCTACAAACTTTATGCACAAAGGTTCTGCACAAAGTTTATGCACAAAGGTTATGCAATAGTTTATGCACAATGTTTATGCAGAAAGTTCATGGACAAAGCTTATGCACAAAGTTATGCACAAAATGTATGCACAACGTTTATGCACAAAGTTATGCACAAATGTTATGCACAAAGTGTATGCACAAAGGTTCTGCACAAAGTTTATGCACAAAGTTTATGCAGAAAGTTTATGCACAACGTTTATGCACAAAGTTTATACACAACTTTAACGCCCAGATTTTATGCACAAGGTTTATGCACAAAGTTTATGCACAAAGGTTCTGCACAAAGTTCATGCACAAAGTTTATGCAGACAAATTATGCACAATGTTATGCACAAAGCTTGTGCACAATGTCTAGGCACAAAGCTTATGCACGACGTTTATGCACAAAGCTTATGCACAACATTTATGCACAACGTTTATGCACAAAGTTCATGCACAAAGTTTATGCACAAAGTTTATGCACAACGTTTGTGCACATTGTTTATCCACAAAGTTTGTGCACAATGTTTATGCACAAAGTTTATGCACAAAGATTATGCCCCAAGGCTCTACACAAAGTTGATGCACAACGCTTATGCAGACAATTTATACACAACGTTTATGCACAAAGTTTGTGCACAAAGTTTATGCATAAAGTTTATGCACAAAGGTTCTGCACAAAGTTCGTGCACAAAGTTTATTCAGACAGTTTATGCATAACGCTTATGCACAAAGTTTATGTGCAAAGTTTAAGCACAAAGTTTATGAACGAAGTTTATGCACAAAGTTTTTGCACAAAATTTAAGCACAACGTTTATGCACAAAGTTTATGCACAATGTTTATGCACAAAGTTTATGCACAAAGCTTATGCACAACGTTTATGCACAACGTTTATGCACAAAGTTTGTGCACAAAGTTTATGCATAAAGTTTATGCACAAAGTTTATGCACAACGTTTATGCACAAAGTTTATGCACAATGTTTATGCACAAAGTTTATGCACAAAGCTTATGCACAACGTTTATGCACAACGTTTATGCACAACGTTTATGCACAAAGTTTATGCACAAAGTTTATGCATAAAGTTTATGCACAAAGTTTATGCACAACGTTTATGCACAACGTTTATGCACAATGTTTATGCACAATGTTTATGCACAACTGTTTATGCACAAAGTTTATGCACAAAGTTCATGCACAAGTTTATGCACAAAGCTTCTGCACAAAGTTCATACACAAAGTTTATGCAGACAGTTTATGCACAACGTGTATGCACAAAGTTTATGCACAAATGTTATGCACAAAGTTTATGAAGAAAGCTTATGCAGAACGTTTATGCACTCTGATTATGCATCGTGTTTATGCACAACTTTTATGCACAATGTTTATGCACAATGTTTATGCACAAAATTTATGCACAAAGTTTATGACCAAAGTTTATGCATATAGTTTATGCACAAAGTGCATGCACAAAGTTTATGCACAAAGTTTATGCACAAATGTTATGCACAATGTTTATGAAGAAAGTTTATTCACAACGTTTCTGCACAAAGTTTATGCACAATGTTTATGCACAAAGCTTATGCACAACATTTTTGCACAAAGTTTATGCGCAAAGTTTATGCATCAATTTTGTGCACAAAGTTTATGCACAAAGTTAGTATACAACGTTTATGCACAAATTGTATGCACAAAGTTTATGCACAAAGTTAATGCACAACGTTTTTGCAAAACGTTTATGAACAACACCCATGCACAAAGATTATGCACAAAGTTTATGCACAACGTATATGCACAAAGTGTATGCACAAAATTTGTGCACAACGTTTATGCACAAAGTTTATGCACAAAGTTTATGTAAAACATTTATAAAAAAAGTCCATGCACAACGTTTATGCACGAACATTCTGCACAAACATTATGCACAAACATTATGCACAAAGTTTAAACAAAAGGTTTTGCACATAGTTTGTGCACGAAGTTTATGCACAAATGTTATGCCCAAAGTTTATGCACAACGTTTCTGCACAACGTTTATGCACAAAGTTTATGCACAAAGTTTATGCACAACGATTATGCACAAACGTTATGCACAAATCTTATGCACAGATTTTATGCACAAATTTTCTGCACAAAGTCTATGCAGAAAGTTTATGCACAACGTTTATGCACAAATTTTATGCACAACATCTATGTACAAAGTTGTTGCACAAAGCTTATGCACAAAGTGTATGCACAAAGTTTATGCACAAAGCTTATGCACAAAGTGTATGCACAATGTTTATGCACAAAGCACTTGTACAAAACTTATGCACAAAGTTTATGCACAGAGATTATGCACAACGTTTATGCACAAAAGTTTTAAACAACATTTATGCACAAAGTTTATGCAAAAATGTTATGCACAAAGTTTGTGCACAAATTGTATGCACAAATATTATTCACAAAGTTTCTGCAGAAAGTTAATGCACAAAGTTTATGCATAAAGTTGATGCAGAATGTTTATGCACAAAGTTTATGCACAACGTTTATGCAAGATGTTTAAGCAGAAACTTTATGCAAAATGGTAATGCACAAATTGTATACACAATGTTTATGCACAAACGTTATGCACAAAGTTTATGCACAACGTTCATGCACAAAATGTATGCACAAAGTTTATGCACAAAGTTTCTGCACAAATATTATGCACAAAGTTTATGCACAAATTTTATGCACAATGTTTATGCACAAAGTTTATGCATAAATTGTATGCACAAAGTTCATGCCCAAAGTTAATGCACTAAGTTTATGCACAAAGGTTATACAGAGGTTTTATGCATTAAGTATATGCACAAAGTTTATGCACAACTTTTATGCACAGATTCAGTGCACAAAGTTTATGCACAATGTTTATGCAGAGTGTTTATGCAGAACATTTATGCATACGTTTTATGCGCAAAGATCATGCACAACGTTTATGCGCAATGGTTATGCACAAAGTTCCTGCAAAACGGTTATGCATGAATTTAATGCACAACGTTTTGTGCACAACTTGTATGCTCAAAATTTATGCACAAAATTTATACACGAAGTTTATGCACCAAGTTTATGCACAAATGTTATGCATAAAGTTTACGCACAAATCATATGCAATATGTTAATGCACAAAGGTTACACACGAATTTTATGCACAAAACGTATGCAAAACGTTTCTTCACAAATTTTATGCAAAACGTTTATGCAAAACATTTATGCACAAAGTTTATGCACAGAGTTTATGCTAGTGTTCCCAAACCATTTCTACCCTCCTCGGACTCTCTGTGACTCGTGTTGTGAGTTCTCAATGTTGACCACATGAGGTGAAATTCTTTGGTCATGGTCAGTGACGTATGCATACTTTGGTTGGTCACTGTGCATTGTCGCCACGCTGTGCCACTACATATTAAAGGTATCTGTACATGCTAGCCCATAACTAGTATTCACAAACCATTGTTTGCGACTCTGACCATTTGTGACTCGTGTTATGAGTTGTCAAAGTTGACTACACATTGTGACTTTCTTTGGTCATGGTCAGTGACATATGCCTACTTTGGTTGGTCATCGTGCATGGTATCCACACCGTGCCTCTACCTATAGCACATCGTTGTACTAGCTAGTTGATATCTAGTATTTCCAAACTATTTTTTCCCCCTCTGAACATTTGTGACTCGTGTTATGAGTTGTCTATGTTGACCACAAATAGTGGAATTCTTTTGTTATAGTCAGTGACACATGCATGCTTTGGCTGGTCATTGTGCATGGTACCCACACTGTGTCACTACATATTGAAGGTCTTTTTACTTGCTAGTCGATAACTAGTACTCAAAAACCATTATATCCCCCTCTGACCATTTTTGACTTGTGTTATGAGTTGGCAAAGTTGACCACACATAGTGACACTCTTTGGTCATGTTCAGTGACATATGCCTTATTTGGTAGGTCATTGTACATGGTAGCCACAGCGTGCCACTACGTATTGAAATTCCTTGTGCTTGGTAGTTGATACCTAGTGTTCCCATACCATTGTTTCCCCCTGTGACCATTTGTGACTCCTATTATGAGTTCTCAGCGTTCACCACACACAGCGTATTTCTTTGGTCAAAGGCAATACACATGCCTACTTTGGTCGGTCATTGTGCACGGTAGCCACACCGTGCTACTACTTACTGTACATTGTTGTACTTGATAGTTGAAAACTGATATTCTTAGACCATTGTTTCCCCCTTTGACCATTTGTGACTCGTGTTATGGGTTGTGATCATTGACCACCCATATTGAAATTCTTTGGTCATGGTCTGTGAAACATGCCTATTTTATTTGTTCGGTGTGCATAGGAGCCACACCTTGCCACTAAGTATTGAAATTCTTTGTCCTTTCTAGTCGTAACAGAGGCTTCCCAAACCATTGTCTCTCCCTCTGACCATTTGTGACTCGTGTTATGAGTTGTCAACGTTGACCACACATAGTGGACTTCTTTGCTCGTATTCATTGACTTATGCATCTTTTGGTTGGTCACTGGGCACGATAGCCACACCGTGCCACTACTTGTTGAAGGTATTTATACTTGCTAGTTGATAACTAGTGTTCCCAACCCATTGTTTCCCCCGACGACCATTTGTGACTTGTGTTATGAGTTTTCAACGTTGACCACACAGTGTGAAATTCTTTTGGTCATGGTTAGTGACATATGCCTACGTTGGTTTGTCACTGTACATGGTTGCCACGCCGTGTCACTACGTATTGAAGGTATTTGTGCTTTCTAGTTGATAGCTAGTGTTCTCAAACCATTGTTACCCCCATCTTACTATCTGTGACTCGTGTTGTGAGTTTTCAACGTTGACCACATGAAGTGAAATGTTTTGGTCATGGCCAGTGACATATGCATACTTTGGTTGGTCACTGTGAATAGTAGCGACACTGTGCTTCTACATATTGAAGGTATTTGTACTTGCTAGTCGATAACTAGTAGTCACAAACCATTGTTTCTGACTCTGACCATTCGTGACTCGTGTTATGAGTTGTCAAATTTTACCACACTTAGTGACATTCTTTGGTCATGGTCAGTGACATATGCCTACTTCGGTCG
>SZWC01007802.1:18516-29605 GCA_023375785.1 Penium margaritaceum | reverse complement strand
CATATTGAAGATCTTTGTACTTGCTAGTCGATGACTAGAAGTCACAAACCATTGTTTCCCCCTCTGACCATGTTTGAGTTGTGTTATGAGTTGTCAAAGGTGACCACACATAGTGACATTCTTTGGCATATGCCTACTTTGGTTGGTCATTGTACATGGTAGCAGCACCGTGCCACTACTTATTGAAGGTCCTTGTGCTTGCTAGTTGATACCTGGTGTTTCCAAACCATTGTTTTCCCCTCGGACCATTTGAGACTTGTACTATGAGTTGTCAACGTTGACCACACAGAGCAGATTTCTTTTGATCAAAGGCAGTACATATGCCTACTCTGGGCGGTCATTATGCATGGTAGCCACATTGTTCTACTACTGACTGAAGTTTGTTGTACTTGCTAGTTGAAAACTGATATTCCCAGACCATTGTTTCCCCCTCTGACCATTTGTGACTTGTGTTATGGTTTGTGAACATTGACCACCCATATTGAAATTCTTTCGTCATGGTCAGTAACATATGCCGAGTTTGGTTGTTTGGTGTGCATAGTAGCCACCCTGTGCCACTACGTATTGAAGTTCTTTGTCCTTTATAGTCAATACATAGGGTTCCCAGACCATTGTCTCTCCTTCTGACCATTTGTGACCCGTGTTATTAGTTTTGAACGTTCACCACACATAGTGAACTTCTTTGGTCATAGTTAGTGACGCATGCATTCTTTGGTTGGTCACTATGCATGCTAGCCACATTGTGCCACTATTTGTTGAAGGTATTTTTACTTGCTAGTTGATAACTAGCGTTCCCAATGAATTGTTTCCCCCCCTGACCATTTGTGACTCCTGTTATGAGTTTTCAACGTTGACCACACACTGTGAAATTCTTTTGGTCATGGTTCGTAACATATGCCTACTTTGGTCTGTCACTCTGCATTGTTTCCACGCCGTGTCACTACGTATTGAAGGTCTTTGTGCTTTCTAGCTGATAGCTAGTGTTCCCAAACCATTGTTACCCCCCTACAACTATTTTTGACTTGTGTTGTGAGTTGTCAACGTTGACCACATGAAGTGAAATTCTTTGGTCATGGTCAGTGACATATGTATATGTTGGTTGGTCACTTTGCATGGTAGCCACATTGTGCCACTACATATTGAAGGTATTTTTACCTGCTCGTCAATAACAAGTTTTCACAAACCATCGTTTCCCACTCTGACCATTTGTGACTCGTGTTATGAGTTGTCGAAGTTTACCACACATAGTGACATTCTTTGGTCATGGTCAGTGACATATGCCTACTTTGGTTGGTCATCGTGCATGGTATCCACACCGTGCTACTACCTATAGCAGGTCTTTGTACTAGCTAGTTGATATATAGCATTTCCAAATTATTGTTTCCACCTCTGAACATTTGTGACTTGTGTTATGAGTTGTCAATGTTGACCACACATAGTGGAATTTTTTCGTCATAGTCCGTGACACATGTATGCTTTGGTTGGTCATTTTGCATTGTAGCCTCACTGTGCCACTCCATATTGAAGGTCTTTGTACTTGCTAGTCCAGATCTAGTATTAAAAAACCATTGTTTCACCCTTTGAATATTTTTGGCTCGTGTTATGAGTTGTCATAGTTGACCACACATCGTGACATTGTTTGGTCATGGTCAGTGACATGTGCCTACTTTGGTTGGTCATTGTACATGGTGGCCAAACCGTGCCACTACTTATTGTAGACCCTTGTCGTTCCTAGATGATACCTGGTGTTCCCAAGCCATTGTCTCCCCCTCTGACAATTTGTGACTCGTAGTATGAGTTGTCAACGTTGACGACACACATCGGATTTCCTTGGTCAAAGGCAATGCGTATGCCTATTTTGGTTGGTCATTGTGCATGGTAGCGACACCGTGCTACTACTGACTGAAGGTCGTTGTACTTGCTAGTTGAAAACTGATATTCCCAGACCAACTTTTCCCCCTCTGACCATTTGTGACTCGTGTTATGGGTTGTGAACGTTGACCACCCATGTTTTAATTCTTTGGTCATGGTCAGTGACATATGCCTAGTTTGGTTGTTCGGTGTGCATAGTAGCCACCCGGTGCCACTACGTATTGAAGTTCTTTGTTCTTTGTAGTCAATACATAGGGTTCCAAAACCATTGTCTTTCCCTCTGACCATTTGTGACTCGTGTTGTTAGTTGTCAATGTTGACCATACATAGTGAAATTCTCTGGTCATAGTCAGTGACGCATGCATTCTTTGGTTGGTCACTGTGCACGCTAGCCACACCGTGCCACTACTTGTTGAAGGTCGTTTTACTTGCTAGTTGATAACTAGTATTCCCAACCCATTGTTTCCCCCTTTGACCATTTGTGACTCGTGTTATGAGTTTTCAACGCTGACCACACACTGTGAAATTCTTTTGGTTAGTAACACATGTTTACTTTGGTTTGTCACTCTACATGGTTGCCACGCTGTGTCACTACGTATTGAAGGTCTTCGTGCTTTGTAGTTGATAGCTAGTGTTCCCAAACCATTGTTACCCCCTTTTGACTATTTNTCTTTGGTCATGGTCAGTGACATATGCCTACTTTGGTTGGTCATCGTGCATGGTATCCACGCCGTGCCACTACCTATAGCAGATCTTTGTACTAGCTAGTTGATATGTAGTATTTCCAAACTATTGTTTCCCGCTCCGAACATTTGTGACTCGTGTTATGAGCTGTCAATGTTGAGCACACATAGTGGAATTCTTTTGTCATAGTCAGTGACACATGCATGCTTTGGTTGGTCATCTTGCATGGTAGCCCCACTGTGCCACTACATATTGAAGTTCTTTGTTCTTTCTAGTCAATAACTAGTATTCAGAAACCAATGTTTGCCCCTCTGAACTGTTTTGGCTCCTGTTATGAGTTGTCAAAGTTGACCACACATAGTGACATTCTTTGGTTATGGTCAGTGAGATGTGCGTACTTTGGTTGGTCATTGTACGTGGTAGCCGCACCGTGCCACTACTTATTGAAGGTCCTTGTGCTTGCTAGATGATACCTGGTGTTCCCAAACCACTATCTCCCCCTCTCACCATTTGTGACTTGTATTATGAGTTTTCAACGTTGACCACACACATCGGATTTCCTTGGTCAAAGGCAATGCATATGCCTACTTTGGTCGGTCATTGTGCATGGTAGCCACACCGTGCTACTACTGACTGGAGGTCGTTGTACTTGCTAGCTGAAAACTGAGATTCCCAGACAATTGTTTTCCCATCTGACCATTTGTGACTTGTGTTATGGGTTGTGAACGTTGACCACCCATATTGCAATTCTTTGGTCATGGTCAGTGATATATGCCTAGTTTGGTTGTTCGGTGTGCATAGTAGCCACCCCGTGCCACTACGTATTGACGTTCTTTGTCCTTTGTAGTTGATACATAGGGTTCCCAAACCATTGTCTCTCCCTCTGACCATTTGTGACTCGTGTTATTTATTGTTAATGTTGACCACACATAGTGAACTTCTTTGGTCAAAGTCAGTGACGCATTCATTCTTTGGCTGGTCACTGTGCACGCTAGCCACACCGTGCAACTACTTGATGAAGGTCGTTTTACTTGCTAGTTGATAACGAGCGTTCCCAACCCATTGTTTCCCCCTCTCACCATTTGTGACTCGTGTTATGAGTTTTCAACATTGACCACACACTGTGAGATTCTTTTGGTCATGGTTAGTAACATATGCATACTTTGGTTTGTCAGTGTACATGGTTTCCATGCCGTGTCACTGCGTATTGAAGGTCTATGTGCTTTCTAGTTGATAGCTAGTGTACTCAAACCATTGTTTCCTCCCTCTGACTACTTGAGACTCGTGTTGTGAGTTATCAACGTTGACCACATGAAGTGAAATTCTTTGGTCATGGTCAGTGACATATGCATACGTTGGTTGGTCACTGTGCATGTTAGTCACACAGTGCTACTACATATTAAAGGTATTTGTACTTGCTAGTTGATAACTAGTCATCACAAACCAGTCTTTGTGCACTCTGACCATTTGTGACTCGTAGTATGAATTGTGAAAGTTTACCACACATAGTGACATTCTTTGGCCATGGTCAGTGACATATGCCTACTTTGGTTGGTCATCTTGCATGGTATCCACACGGTGTAACTACCTATAGCAGATCTTTGTACTAGCTAGTTGATAGCTAGTATTTCCAAACTATTTTCCCCCCTCTGCACATCTCTGACTCGTGTTATGAGTTGTCAATGCTGACCACACATACTGGAATTCTTTTGTCATTGTCAGTGACACATGCATGCTTTGGTTGTTGATTGTACATGGTAGCCACACTGTGCCACTACATTTTGAGGATCTTTGTACTTGCTATTTGATAACTAGTATTCACAAACCATTGTTTCTCCCTCTGAACATTTTTGGCTCGCGTTATGAGTTGTCAAAGCTGACCACACATAGTGACATTCTTTTGTCATGGTCAGTGACATGTGCCTACATTGGTTGGTCATTATACATTGTAGCCACACCGTGTCACTACATATTGAAGGTCGTTGTGCTTGCTAGATGATACCTGGTGTTCCCAGACCATTGTCTCCCCCTTTGACCATTTGTGACTCGTATTACGAGTTGCCAACGTTAACCACACACATCGGATTTCCTTGGTCAAAGGTAGTACATGTGCCTACTTTGGTCGGTCATTATGCATGGTAGCCACACCGTGCTACTACGGATTGAAGGTCGTTGTACTTGCTAGCTGAAAACTGATATTCCCAGACCATTGTTTCCACATGTGACCGTTTGTGAATCGTGTTATGGTTGGTGAACGTTGACCACCTCTATTGAAATTCTTTGGTCATGGTCAGCGACATATGCCTAGTTTGATTGTCGGGTGTGCATAGTAGCCACACCGTTCTACTACGTATTGAAGTTCTTTGTCCTTTCTAGTCAATACATAGGGCTCCCAAACCATTATCTCTCCCTTGGACCATTCGTAACTCGTGTTATGAGTTGTCAATGTTGACCACACATAGTGGAATTCTTTGGTCATAGTCAGTGACATATGCATCACTTGGTTTGTCACTGTGCACGCTAGCCACACCGTGCCACTACTTGTTGAAGGTCATTGTACTTGATAGTTACTAACTAGTTGTCCCAACCCATTGTTTTCCCCTAGACCATTTGTGATTCGTGTTATGAGTTTGCAACGTTGACCACACACTGTGAAATTCTTTTGGTCATGGATAGTGACATATGCATACTTTGGTTGGTCACTGTGCCTGGTAGCCACACTGTGCCACTACCTAATGAAGGTCTTTGTACTTGCTAGTCAATAACTAGAATTCACAAACCATTGTTTCCCACTCTACCCATTTGTGACTCGTGTTATGAGCTGTCAAAGTTTACCACACATAGTGACATTGTTTTGTCATGGTTAGTGACATATGCCTACTTTGGTTGGTCATCGTGCAGGGTATCCACACCGTGCCACTACTTGTAGCAGATCTTTCTACTAGCTAGTTGATATCTAGTATTTCCAATCTGTTGTTTTCCCCCTCCGAACATTTGTGATTCTTGTTATGAGTTGTCAATGTTGAACACACATAGTGGAATAATTTCGTCATAGATTGTGACACATCCATGCTTTGGTTGGTCATTGTGCATGGTAGCTATTCTGTGCCACTGCATATTGAAGGTCTTTGTACTTGCTAGTCAATAACTGGTGTTCACAAACCAATATTTTCCCCTCTGACCATTTTTGACTTGTGTTATGAGTTGTCAAAGTTAACCACACATAGTGACCCCCTTTGGTCATGGTCAGTGACATAGGCATACTTTGGTTGGTCATTGTACATGGTAGCCACACCGTGCCACTATTATTGAAGGTTGTTGTTGTCGCTAGTGGATACCGAGTATTATCAAGCCGTTGTTTCTCCCTCTGACCATTTTTGACTTCTATTACGAGTTGTCAACTTTGACCACACACACTAAACTTCTTTTTTCATCATCCGTAATGTATGCCTTCTTGGATAGGTTGTTGTGCACGGTAGCCATACCGTGCCAATGCATACCGAAGGTTTTTGTACTTGCTAGAAGATACATAGTGTTTCCAAACCATTGTTTCCCTCTCTCACCATGTGTGACTCGTGTTATGGGTTGTGAACGTTGACCACCCATATTGAAATTGTTTGGTCATGGTGAGTAACATATGCGTAGTTTGGTTGTTCGGTGTGCATAGTAGCCACACCATGCCAGTATGTATTGAAGTTCTTTGTCCTTTGTAGTCAATACATATGGTTCCCAAACCATTGTCTCTCCCTCTGACCATTTGTGACTCGTGTTATTAGTTGTCAATGTTGACCACACATAGTGAACTTCTTTGGTCATAGTCAGTGACGCCTGCATTCTTTGGCTAGTCACTGTGCACACTAGCCACACCCTGCCACTACTTGTTGAAGGTATTTGTACTTGCTAGTTGATAACTAGCGCTCCCAACCCATCGTTTCCCCCTCCGATCATTTGTGACTCGTGTTAGGAGTTTTCAATATTGACCACACATTGTGAAATTCTTTTGGTCATGGTCAGTGACATATGCCTACTTTGGGTTGTCATTGTGCATGGTAGCCACTCTGTGCCACTACATATTGAAGGTCTTTGTACTTGCTAGTCAGTAACTAGTATTCACAAACCATTGTTTTCCTCTCTGACCATTTTTTAATCGTGTTATGTGTTGTCAAAGTTGACGACACTTAGTGAAACTCTTTGGTCATGGTCAGTGACATATGCCTACTTTGGTTGGTCATTGTACATGGTAGCCACACCGTTCTACTACTTATTGAAGGTCCTTGTGCCAATTTGTTTATACCTGGTGTTTCGAAACCATTATTTCCCCCTCTAACCATTTGTGACTTGTATTATGAGTTGTCAGCGTTGACACCACACAGCGGATTTCTTTGGTTAAAGGCAGTACATATGCCTACTTTGGTCGGTCATTGTGCATGGTAGCCACACCGTGCTACTACTGATTGAATTTCGTTGTACTTGCTAGTTGAAAACTTATATTCCCAGACCATTGTTCTCCCCTCTGACCATTTGTGACTCGTGTTATGGGTTGGAAACCTTAACCACCCATATTGAGATTCTTTGGTCATAGTCAGTGACATATGCCTAGTTTTGTTGTTCGGTGTGCATAGAAGCCACCCCGTGTAACTACGTATTGAAGTTCTTTGTCCTTTCTAGTCAATACAGAGGGTTCCCAAACCATTGTCTCTCCCTGTGACCATTTGTGACTCGTCTTACGAGTTGTCAATGTTGACCACACATACTGGACTTCTTTGGCCATAGTCAGTGACGCATGCATTATTTGGTTGGTCAATGTGCACGCTAGCCACACCGTACCACTACTTGTTGAATGTCTTTTTACTTGCTAGTTGAGAACTAGCGTTCCCAACCCATAGCTTCCCCCTCTGATCATTTGTGACCGGTGTTATGAGTTTTCAACGTTGACCACAAACTGTGAAATTCTTTTGGTCATGGTTAGTAACATATGCCTAATTTGGGTTGTCATTGTTAAGGGTGTTGACGAGTCTGGAATCGCGATTCTGGACTATACACTCAAATAACGAGTTTGAGTCCGGACCTGGACTCGGACTCGCGAATCCGCAACCGGGCCCGGACTTGGACTCGTGAGTCCGGGCCCAGAATCGCGAGTCCATAAACTCGCGAGTCTTTGTTGTCGTGACTCGCGAGTCCTTGTGTCACTGTTCTGTTTCTGTGAGGCATATGGTACAAACTATATTTTTTCCACATTTGCATCCAGAACACAATATGTTCATACAATCACTTTCACCTCTTTCACCCCTTTCACTTTCACCTCTTTCAGCTATGTCTGAGTCATGGCTGTTCCTTTGCCAACTGTACAATACAGTGTGCATATTCCAAGTGTACATACTGTCGTTCCTTTACCAACAGCAGTACACTGTGTCATGACACAATACACATACTTAGCATGAAACCTGCTGGTTTTCAACCAGAACACAAAGTCAATGTGCAGGTGCTGAATACATCTAAGATCTATATTTAACTTGTGTGTAAAGACCTCTGCACAGTCAATTTGCATTTTGTTATAACACCTGTTCCATTCCATGGCAATACATTTGAAAGACATTAAAAATGAAAACTGTTGTTAATCACACTTGAACAAAGCATGTCTACGACATCTCTACCACATCATCATCCTTATCCTCATCCTCCATGTCCTCACCCTCGTGGTTGTTCTCATCCTCTTTACCGTCATTGTCCTCCCCACTGTCTTTGCTTTCTGCCCCTTCTCCCTGTTCTCCATCCTCCCCTCCATCACCATCAGAGTCTACAACGACTGCTGCTTCTAGGCCCCCACTCTTTTCTGCTTTTCAAGCAGCCCGCCTGGCTGCTCTCTTGTTGTGCTCCACCTCTTGCAGGTCCTCAGAGACACCACCCGAGGGATGGACTGGGAAGTCCTTCAGTGCCGGGTTGTTGATCCATGTCTCTAAACACAGCAAATCCTGCACAGTGATCTGTGACAAAGAGTGGCAAAAATCAGTCACCACCCGGCCCCCCAGCAAGAACACCCTCTCGCTGGGAGTGCTGGAGGCTGGCACAGCCAGAATGTCAAATGCACACAGTGCAAAGGTTGGATATAGCTGCTGCTTCTCCTTGTAGAGCTTTGAAACGTTCATCTTCCGTCCTCCCCTAGCGTTCTTCTTGAATGCCTCCACCTCTTCCTCCAACGTGTTTGGAGCTACGGCCTTCTCCTCCGCCTCAGGCTCCTCGAACATGTCCTCCATTAGATCTTTCAAAGCAACTTCTAGCATGCTCACTTTCTGCCGCTTCTGCCGCCCACGCTTGGTGGCTGCTGCAGGACCACTAAGCTCTTGTGGCTGGCTGCTTGATGTAGCTGCAGCAGGGGTTACACCGCCAGATTCATCCTCTGGCACCATCTCATCCTCAGCTGCCTTTGCTGCTTGTGCTGCAGCCCTTGCTGCCTCCTCTGCTGCTGCTGCTGCTTCAGCTTCCCTTTTGGCCTGCACCCTTGAAAAGTAGGGCTTCATGAACTCCATGACTTTGAGCTCAAGCTCCACCACGGTCTTTATGCCGAGCGGTTGCACACAATGATGAGAAAAAATAGGAACAGAAAATGTTGAATGGATCACATCAATTTCTGAGACAGCAAAAAAAATTCGGACAGATAGAACACCACCACCACCCCCCCTTCAAGCAACAAACCCCCCACCTCACCTTGTGGACCTGCTCAAAAAAGTGGAAGCAGAACCTCGGGTCCAGAGCGGTTGCCATCACGTGTCGCAAGCTGGCCTTCTTCACATACTTCTCCAATTGCACCAAAGAGACGTAAAACCAAAAAATTAGGAGCAGAGCCACAACAGGACCTGAAAGAAGAAAATAGTATAATGGACCATATCACCTTGTCCACACAGCTCTTCAGGCCCGGCTTGAGCACCAGCAGCAGCTTCTAATTGGCATCAAGAACCGCCTTCCTCGCACACTTCTTCTCGGCTGCCCCGGCCTTCAGGCACCAGCCATGAAGGTGCTGCAAGATGTTGCTGAAAAATGGAAGGACGAGAGACAGCGTGGGGTAATCCTGGCCAGAAATATCCTCTGTGAAGCCCTTGAAGGGCGTGAGGATTGCAATGACCATACCCAGCAGCTCCCACCCCTGCCCACAGGGGATGAGACTGGGCTCGCGAGGCTGCAACCACTCATCCAACATGTCCTTGATCTTCACCACATGTTCACACATGTCCAATGTGGAATTCCAACGCGTTGGAGTGTCTTGGTGCAAAGGCAAGTAGTTCACTCCATGCGCATGGCAAGCATTCAGCACTGAAAACTATCTCTTGGCCGAGCGGCTTACATAGCTCACGATGTCCTGCGCGGTCTTCAGATGCTCCTCCACCTCAGGCACCACAATCAGATCCTTGACAGCAAGGTTGAGCACATGCCCCATGCAGCTGATGTGCCCATCCTCGCTAAACTTGTCATTCTGGAGCACCAAGAAATTATCCACCATGCTATCGTTCACGGTATCATGGTCCACCATGAGACAATACAGCTTGTCCCACAATCCCCACTCCTTCACTGCGGCAGAGAAGAGGTCAAATACAGCTGCAGCAGTGGCATCATCTGCACATGAGGGAAACGCCAGCGCCACACTTTGCATCTGCCACTCAGAAATCCAGTGGCAGGTTATGCCCAAGTACTTGTGGTTGGCATCACTTTGCCAACCATCTGTGGTGAATGAGACCCCCGTGCACACAAGGGCAAACATTTTCCTAAGCTTCTTCCTGAAGGCTGCTGCACCATTCTTGATGAGTATTGTGAGTGTGATGTGGCCAGGTAGGATGGCAAAAGGATTGCAGTGCAGAAATGCTACGTTCAGCCAGTGAGACTCAATGGACAAGAAGGACTGATTTTTGCCCACCACATGCTTCCATATGCAGCTCTGAAAATACTTCTTGTTGAAACACACACCCACACCTGCCACCCCACATGCCAGGGCCGTGTTGGTGTGGTTGACGTCCGCGGCAACTGCAGCAGCAGCACCCGTTGCCCTCTCCAAGTTTTGCTGCGCGTCCAGCACTTTCAGCTCCTTCCACTGCTCGTTGTAGTCCTTGTGGACATGCTTCCACATGCTTCTTGTCTGTCCATTGGTGATCGCAAACGACCCCTTCAGGCCTGTGCGTGCTTTGGGGCATAACTGGCACCATGCCCGCGGTTGTCCCTTGATCACGACGTACTCAAAGACCATCCATATCACGGACGGCTTCTTCGTCCGCTTGTCCAACCGCTGCGTCTTTGGGTTCAGCGTTGCTTGTACCAGCTGCTTTAAGGAGGACACTACCGGAGTGTCCGGCCTGTCCATGGCGGAGTGTGGACTGGATGCGGAGGAGCAGGGAGTTAGACTCCAGGAGGGGTTGGAGCCCCCCAGACTCCCGCTGCGAAGCGGGGGCTTCAGTGAAGCGAGTGACTTCGCTTGCCTGCCAGGCTGAAACCCTCGCTCGTCCGAAACGTTTCAGGTTTGGGGCAGCAAGAGACCCATTTGAGGCTG
>SZWC01007802.1:0-18037 GCA_023375785.1 Penium margaritaceum | reverse complement strand
CCCCCCCCCCCCCCCCCGGGCTGAGGACTCGTGATTCCCGAGTCGAGTCCGGACCACAATACTCAACTCGCAAGTCCGGACTCGGACTCGGACTCGCGATTTTCGTCATCGAGTTCCGTCATCTCGCTTACAAGCTTAGTCACTGTACATGGTTGCCACGCCGTGTCACTACATATTGAAAGTCTTTGTGCTTTCTAGTTCATAGCTAGTATTCCCAAACCATCGTTACCCCCCTATGATTATTTGTGACTCGTGTCGTGAGTTGTCAACGTTGACCACATGAAGTGAATTTCTTTGGTCATGGTCCGTGACATATGCATATGTTGGTTGGTCACTGTGCATGTTAGCCACACTGTGCCACTACATATTGAGGGAATTTGTACTTGCTAGTCGATAACTAGTATTCACAAACCATTGTTTCCCACTCTGACCATTTGTGACTCGTGTTATGAGTTGTCAAAGTTAACCACACATAGTGACATTCTTTGGTCATGGTGAGTGACATATGCCTACTTTGGTTGGTCATCTTGCATGGTATCCACACCGTGCCACTACCTATAGCAGATCTTTGTACTAGGTAGTTGATATCTAGTATTTCCAAACTATTGTTTCCCCCTTTGAACATTTGTGACTTATGTTATGAGTTGTAAATGTTGACCACACACAGTGGATTTTGTTTTGTCATAGTCAGTGACACATGCATGCTTTGGCTGATCATTGTGCATGGTAGCCACACTGTGCCAATACATATTGAAGGTCTGTGTACTTGCTAGCCGATAACTAGTATTCACAAACCATTGTTTCCCCCTCTAAAAATGTTTGGCTCGTATGATGAGTTGTCAAGGTTGACCACACATAGTGAAATTCTTTGATCATGGTCAGTGACATGTGCCTACTTTGGTTGGTAATTGTATGAGGTAGCCATACCGTGCTACTATGTATTGAAGGTCCTTGTGGTTGCTAGATGATACCTGGTGTTCCCAACCCATTTGGGTTGGGAAAACCAAGTATGCCCTGCCCCTCTGATCATTTGTGACTCGTTTTATGAGTTGTCAACGTTGACCACACACATCGGATTACCTTGGTCAAAGGCAGTGCATATGCCTACTTTGGTCGGTCATTGTTCATGGTAGCCACACCGTGCTGCTACTGACTGAAGGTCGTTGTACTTGCTAGTTGAAAACTGATATTCCCAGAGCATTGTTTCCCCCTCTGACCATTTGTGACTCGTGTTATGGGTTGTGAATGTTAACTTCCCATGTTTAAATTCTTTGGTCGTGGTCAATGACATGTGCCTAGTTTGGTTGTTTGGTGTGCATAGTAGCCACCCCGTGCCACTACGTACTAAAGTTCTCTGTCCTTTGTAGTCAATACATAGGGTTCCCAAACCATTGTCTCCCCCTCTGACCATTTGTGACTGTTGTTAGTAGTTGTCAATGTTGACGATTCATAGTGAACTTCTTTGGTCATAGTCTGTGATGCATGCATTCTTTGGTTGGTCACTGTGCACGCTAGCCACACCGAGCCACTACTTGTTGAAGGTCTTTTTACTTGCTAGTTGATAACTAGCATTCCCAACCCATTGTTTCCCCTTCCGACCATTTGTGACTCATGTTATGAGTTTTCAAGAGTGACCACACACTGTGAAATTCTTTTGGTCATGGTTAGTAACATATGCCTACTTTGGTTTGTCACTCTACATGGTTGCCACGCCGTGTCACTACATATTGAAGGTCTTTGTGCTCTCTTGTTGATAGCTAGTGTTCCCAAACCATTGTTACCCCCCTCTGACTATTTGTGACTCGTGTTGTGGGTTGTCAACGTTGACCACATGAAGTGAAATTCTTTGGTCATGATCAGTGACATATGCATACGTTGGTTGGTTACTGTGCATGTTAGCCACAGTGTGCCACCTCATATTGAAGGTATTTGTACTTGCTAGTCGATAACTAGTATTCAGAAACCATTGTTTCCCACTCTGACAATTTGTGACTCCTGTTATGAGTTGTCAACGTTTACCACACATAGTGACATTCTTTGGTCATGGTCATTGACATATACCTATTTTTGTTGGTCATCAGGCATGGTATCCACACCGTGCCACTAACTATAGCAGATCTTTGTACTAGCTAGTTGATATCTAGTATTTCCAAACTATTGTTTCCCCCTATGAGCATTTGTGACTTGTGTTATGAGTTGTCAATGTTGACGACACATAGTGGAATTCTTTCGTCATAGTCAGTGACGTATGCATGCTTTGGTTGGTCATTGTGCATGGTAGCTACACTGTGCGACTACATATTGAAGGTCTTTGTACTTGCTAGTCAATAACTAGTATTCACAAACCATTGTTTCCTCGTCTAAACAGTTTTGGCTCGTGGTATGAGTTGTCAGAGTTGACCACACATAGTGATATTCATTGGTCATGGTCAGTGACATGTGCCTACTTTGGTTGGTCATTGTACATGGTAGCCACACCGTGCCACTACTTATTGAAGTTCCTTGTGCTTGCTAGGTGATACCCGGTGTTCCCAAACCATTGTCTCCCCCTCTGACCGATTGTGAATCATCTTATGAGTTGTGAACGTTGACCACACACATCGGATTTCCTTGGTCAAAGGCAGTACATATGCCTGCTTTGGCCGGTCATTATGCACGGTAGCCACACCGTGCTACTACTCATTGAAGGTCCTTGTACTTGCTAGCTGAAAACTGATGTTCCCATACCGCTGTTTCCACCTCTGACCGATTGTGAATCGTGTTATGGTTGGTGAACACTGACCACCCCTATTGAAATTCTTTGGTCATGGTCAGTGACATATGGCTAGTTTGGTTGCCGGGTGTGCATAGTAGCCACACCGTGCCACTACGTATTGAAGTTATTTGTCCTTTCTAGTCGATACACAGGGTTCGCAACCCATTATCTCTCCCTCTAACCATTTGTTACTTGTGTTATGAGTTGTCAATGTTGACTACACATAGTGGAATTCTTCGGTCATAGTCAGTATTGTATGCATCTCTTGGATGGTTAATGTGCTCGCTAGCCTCACCGTGCCACTACTTGTTGAAGGTCTTTGTACGTGATAGTTGATAACTAGTGTTCCCAACCCATTGATTCCTCCTCTGACCATTTGTGACTCGTGTTATGAGTTTGCAACATTGACCACACACTGTAAAGTTCGTTTGGTCATGGTTAGTGACATATGCATACTTTCGTTGGTCACTGTGCATGGTAGCCACACTGTGCCACTACCTATTGAAGGTCTTTATACTTGCTTGTCAATAACTAGAATTCACAAACCATTGTTTCCCAATCTCACCATTTGTGACTCCTGCTATAAGCTCTCAAACGTAACCACACATAGTGACATTATTTTGTCATGGTTAGTGACATATGCCTACTTTGGTTGGTCATCGTGCAGGGTATCCAAACCGTGCCACTACCTATAGCAGATGTTTGTACTAGCTAGTTGATATCTAGTGTTTCCAAACTATTGTTTCCCTCTCTGAACATTTGTGACTCGTGTTATGAGATGTCAAAGTTGACCACACATAGTGACACTCTTTGGCCATGGACAGTGACATATGCATACTTTGGTTGGTCATTGTACATGGTAGCCACACCCTGCCACTACTTATTGAAGGTTGTTGTAGTTGCTATTTGATACCGAGTATTCCCAAACCATTGTTTCTCCTTCTGACCATTTTTGACTTGTTTTATGAGTTGTGAACGTTGACCACACACACTGAACTTCTTTTGTCATGATCACTAATGAATGCCTACTTAGATAGGTCATTGTGTACAGTAGCCACACCGTGCCAATACATACAAAAGGTCTTTGTACTTGCTAGAAGATACCTAGTGTTTCCAAACCATTGTTTCCCCCTCTGACCATGTGTGACTCGTGTTATGGGTTGTGAACGCTGACCACCCATATTGAAATTCTTTGGCCATGATGAGTGACATATGCCTAGTTTGGTTTTTTGGTGTGCATAGTAGCCACACCATGCCACTACGTATTGAAGTTATTTGTCCTTTGTAGTGGATACACATGGTTCCCAAACCATTGTCTCTCCCTCTGAGTATTTGTGCCTCGTGTTATTAGTTGTCATTGCTGAACACACACAGTGAACTTCGTTGGTAAAAGACAGTGATGCCTGCATTCTTTGGTTGGTCACCGTGCACGCTAGCCACACCATGCCACTACTTGTTGAAGGTCTTTGTACTGGCTAGTTGATAACTAGCGTTCCGAACCCATTGTTTCCCCCTCTGACCATTTCTGACTCGTATAAGGAGTTTCAACGTTGACCACACACTGTTAAATTTGTTTGGTCATGATTAGGAACATATGCCTACGTTGGTTTGTCACTGTACATGGTTACCAAGCCGTGCCACTACGTATTGAAGGTCTTTGTACTTTCTAGTTGATAGCTAGTGTTCCCAAACCATTGATACCCCCCTCTGACTATCTGTGACTCGTGTTGTAAGTTGTCAACGTTGACAACGTGAACTAAAATTCTTTGGTCATGGTCAGTGACATATGCATGCGTTTGTTGGTCACTGTGTATGTTGGTCACACTATGCCACTACATATTGAAGGTATTTGTATTTGCTGGTCAATAACTAGTATTCATAAACCATTGTTTCCCACTCTCACCATTTGTGACTCGTGTTATGAGTTGTCAAATTGTACCACACATAGTGACATTCTTTGGTCGTGGTCAGTGACATATGCCTACTTTGGTTGGTCTTTGTGCATGGTATCCACACCGTGCCACTACCTTTTGTACATATTTGTACTAGCTAGCTGATATATAGTATTTCCAAGCTATTGTTTCCCTTTCTGAACATTCGTGACTCGTGTTATGAGTTGTCAATGTTGATCACACATAGTGGAAATCTTTCATCATAGTCTGTGACACATGCATGCTTTGGTTGGCCGTTGTGCGTGGTAGCCACACTGTACCACTACATATTGAAGGTCTTTGTACTTGCTAGTCGATAACTGATTTTCACAAACCATTGATTCCCCCTCTGACCATTTGTTTCTCGAATTATGAGCTGTCAACGTCGACTAGACATAGTGAAACTCTTTGGTCATGGTCTGTGACATATGCCTACTTTGGTTGAATGTCCTTTTTCTCGCTAGTTGATACCTGGTGTTCCCAAACTATTTTTTTGCCCTCTGACCATTTGTGACTTGTCTAATGAGCTGTCAGCATTGACCACACACGGAAAATTTCTTTGGTCAAAGGCAGTATATATGCCTACTTTGGTCGGTCTTTGTGCATGATAGCCCCACCGTGCTACTAGTGATTCAAGGTTGTTTTAATTGGTTGTTGAGAACGGATATTCCTAGACCATTGTTTCCCCCTCTCACTGTTTGTGACTTGTGTTATGGTTGGTGAACGTTGACCTCCCCTACTGAAATTCTTTGGGCATGTTCAGTGACATATGACTAGTTTGGTTGTTTGATGTGCATAGTAGCCACTACATGCCACTACGTATTTTAGTTCTTTGTCCTTTCTAGTCAATTCATAGGGTTCCCAAACCATTTTCTCTCCCTTTGACCATTTGTGACTTGTGTTATGAGTTTTCAATGTTGTCCACTCTTAGTGGAATTCCATGGTCATAGTCAGTGATGTATGCATCCTTTGGTTGGTCACTGTCTAGGCTACCCACACCGTGCCACTACTTGTTGAAGGTCTTTGTGCTTGATAGTTGATAACTAGTGTTCCCAACCCATTGTTTCCCCCTCAGACCATTTGTGACTCGTAATTTGAGTTTTCAACGTTGACCACACACTGTGAAAATTGTTTTTTTTTGTCATGGGTAGTGACATATGCCTACTTTGGTTTGTCACTGTACATGGTTGCCACGCCGTGTCACTACCTATAAAAGTTCTTTCCTGCTTTCTAGTTGATAGCTAGTGTTCCCAAACCATTGTTACCCCCCTCTGACTAGCTGTGACTCGTATTGTGAGTTGTCAATGTTGACCACATGAAGTGAAATTCTCCGGTCATAATCAGTGACATATGCATACTTGGGTTGGTCACTGTGCATGGAAGCCACACTGTGCCACTACATATTGAAGGTCTTTGTACTTGCTAGTCGATAACTAGTATTAACAAACTATTGTCTCCCACTCTGACCATTTGTGACTCGTGTTATGAGTAGTCAAAGTTTACCACACATAGTGACTTTCTTTGGTCATGGTCAGTGACATATGCCTACTTTGGTTGCTCATCGTGCATGGTATCCACACCGTGCCACTACCTAAAGCAGATATTTGTACTAGGTAGTTGATATTTAGTATGTCCAAATAATTGTTTCCCTCTCTGAACATTTGTGACTCGTGTTATGAATTGTCAATGTTGACCACACAGAGTGGAATTCGTTTGTCATAGTCAGTGACACATGCATGCTTTGGTTGGTCATTGTGCATGGTAGCCACTCTTTGCCACTACATATTGAAGGTATTTGTACTTGCTAGTCGATAACTAGTGTTTACAAACCATTCTTCCCCCCTCTAACCATCTTTTACTCGTGTTATGAGTTGTCAAAGTTGACTACACATAGTGACACTCTTTGGTCATGGTCAATGACATATCCGTACTTTTGTTGGTCATTGTACATGGTAGCCACATCGTGCCACTAGTTATTGAAGGTCCTTGTGCTTGCTAGTTGATACCTGGTGTTTCCAAACCATTGTTTCCCCCTATGATCACTTGTGACTTGTATTATGAGTAGTGAGCGTTGACACTACACAGCGGATGTCTTTGGTCAAAGGCAGTACACATGCGCACTTTGGTCGGTCATTGTTCATGGTAGCCACACAGTGCTACTACTGATTGAAGGTCATTGTACTTGCTGGTTGAAAACTGATATTCCCAGACCATTGTTTCCCCCTCTGACCATTTGTGACTCGTGTTATGGGTTGTGAACGTTAACCACCCATATTGAAATTCTTTGGTCATGGTCAGTGACATATGCCTAGTTTGGATGTTCGGTGTGCATAGTAGCCACACCGTGCCACTGCGTATTAAAGTTCTTTGTCCTTTCTAGTCAATACATAGGGTTCCCAAACCATTGTCTTTCCCTCTGACCATTTGTAACTCATGTTAGGAGTTGTCAATATTGACCACACATAGTGGACTTCTTTGGTTATATTCAGTGACGTATGCATCCTTTGGTCGGTCACTGTGCATGCTAGCCACTCTGTGCCACTACTTGTAGAAGGTCTATCTACTGGCTAGTTGACCAGTAGTATTCCCAACCTTTTGTTTCCCCCTCTTACCATTTGTGACTCGTGTTATTAGTTTTTAATGTTGACCACATATTGTGAAATTCTTTGGGTCATGGTTAGTGACATATGCCTTCTTTGGTTTGTCACTGTACATGGTTGCCATGCCGTGTCACTATGTATTGAAGGTATTTGTGCTTTCTAGTTGATAGTTAGTGTTCTAAAACCATTGTTAGCCCCCTTTTACTATCTGCGACTAATGTTCTGAGTTGTCAATGTTGACCACATGAAGTGAAATTCTTTGGTCATGGTCAGTGACATATGCAGTTTTTGGTTGGTCATTATGCATGGTATCCACACTGTGCCACTACATATTGAAGGTATTTGTACTCGCTAGTCGATAACTAGTATTCACAAACCATTCTTTCCTACTCTGACCATTTGTGACTTTTTTTATGAGTTGTCAAAGTTTACCACACATAGTGACATTCCAAAAGTCAAAAGGAAAAAGGCAAAAGGCAAAAGGCAAAAGGCAAAAGGCAAAAGGCAATAGGCAAAAGGCAAAAGACAAAAGACAAAATGTAAAAGGCAAAAGGCAAAATGCAAAATGCAAAAGGCAGAAGGCAAAAGGCAAAGGACAAAAGGCAAAACGCGAAACGAAAAACGCACAAGGCAGAAGGCAAAAGGCAAAAGGCTAAAGGCTAAAGGAAAAAGGAAAAGGCAAATGGCAAAAGGCAAAGAGCAAAAGGCAAAAGGAAAAAGGCAAAAGGCAAAGCAAAATGCAAATAGCAAAAGGAAAAAGGCGAAAGACAAGAGGGAAAGGGAAAAGGGCAAAAGGCAACAGGCAAAAGGCAAGAACAAAAGGCAAAAGGAAAACGGCAAAAGTCAAAAGGGAAAAGGGAACAGGGCAAAAGGCCATAAGCAA
This sequence comes from Penium margaritaceum, assembly GCA_023375785.1. Classification (NCBI taxonomy): domain Eukaryota; kingdom Viridiplantae; phylum Streptophyta; class Zygnematophyceae; order Desmidiales; family Peniaceae; genus Penium; species Penium margaritaceum. The sequence continues at coordinate 9,868 of SZWC01007802.1, read as the reverse complement.
AGGGCAAAAGGTGAAAGGCAAAAGGCGAAAGGCAAAAGGCAAAAGGCAAAAGGCAAGAGGATAAATGCAAAAGGCAAAAGGCAAAAGGCAAAAGGCAAAAGGCAACAGGCAAGAGGTAAAAGGCAAGAGGCAAAAGGCAAAAGGAAAAAAGGCACAATGCAAAAGGCAAAGGGCTACAGGCAAAAGGCAAAAGGCAAAAGGCAAAACGGAAAAGGGAAAAGGCAAAAGGGAAAGGGGAAAAGAAAAAATGCAAAAGGCAAAATGCAAAAGGCAAGTGGAAAGAGGCAAAAGCGAAAGGCAAACAAGAAAGGGTAAAAGGCAAAAGGCAAAAGGCAAAAGGCAAAAAGCACAAGGCAAAAGGCAAGAGGCAAAATGCTAAGGGCAAAAGGCAAAAGGCAAAAGGCAAAAGGCAAAAGGCGAATGACAAAGCGTAGAAGGCAAAGGGAAAGAGGCAAAAGGCAAAGGGCAAAAGGCAAAAGGAAAAAGGCAAGACGCATAAAGCAAAAGGCAAAAGGCAGAAGGCAAAAGGCAAAATGTAAAAGGCAAAAGAAAAGGGGCAAAAAGCAAGATGCAAAAGGCAAAAAGCAAAAGGCAAAAGGCAAAATGCAAAAGGCAAAAGGCAAAAGGCCGTTTGCCGTTTGCCTTTTGCCTTTTGCGCTTTGGGTTCTGCGTTCTGCATCTTGCCTTTTGCCTTTTGCCTTTTCCCTTTTACCTTCTACTTTTTGCCTTTTGCCTTCTGCCTTTTGCCAATTGTCCTTTGCCTTTTGCCTTTTGCCATTTGTCTTTTCCCTTTTGCCTTTTGTCTTCTTCATTTTGCCTTTTTCCTTTTGCCTTTTGCCTTTTGCCTTTTGGCCTTTTGCCTTTTCCCTTTTCCCTTTTGCATTTTTCCTTTTGCCTTTTGCCTTTTGCCTTTTTCCTCTTGCCTTTTGCCTTTTTCCCTTTGCCTTTTTCCTTTTTCATTTTGCCTTTTGCCTTTTTCCTTTTGCCTTTTGCCTTTTGCCCTTTCAATTTTTCCTTTTGCCTCTTGCCTTTGCCTGTTGTCTTTTGCCTTTTGCATTTTGCCTTTTGCCTTTTTCAATTTACATATTGCCTATTGCCTTTTTCCTTTTTTATTTTTCCTTTTTCCTTTTGCCTTTTGCCTTTTGTCTGTTTCCTTTTGCCTTTTGCCTTTTGCCCTTTGCCTTTTGTCTTCGCCTTTTGCCTTTTGCCTTTTGCCTTTTGCCTCTTGCCTTTTGCCTCTTGCCTTTTGCCTTTTGCCTTTTTCCTTTTGCGTTTTTCCTTTTGCCTTTTGCCTTTTGCCTTATGCCTTTTTCCATTTGCCTTTTGCTTTTTGCCTTTTGTCTTTTGCCTTTTGCATTTTGCCTTTCGCCTTTTGCCTTTTGCCTTTTGCCTTTTGCCTTTTTTGTTTTGCCTTTTGCCTTTTTCCTTTTGCCTTTTGCCTTTTTCATTTTGCCTTTTGCCTTTTGCCTCTTGCCTTTTACCTTTTTCTTTTTCCTTTTGCCTTTTGCCTTCTTCATTCTGGCCTTTGCCTTTTGCCTTTTGCCTTTTGCCTTTTGCCTTTTGCCTTTTACGTTTTGGGTTTTGCGTTTTTCGGCCGTAATCTTTGCCGGGTCCGTGTTAATGCCATTGGCATTCATAATGAACCCTAAGAACTCCATCTCCGCGGCGCCAATAGAATACTTAGCCGCTTTTAGCTTGAGATTGGCAGCGTGGAAGGCAGCAAAAACAGAGGTGAGGGAGGAAAAGAGATCCGCGAAGCTCTGGACTGCAACCATGATGTCATCGATGTAACAGCTCACGTTAGGGATGCCGCGGAGGGTGGCGTCCATGACGTGCAGGAACATCGTACTGGCGTTGCGCCGGCCAAAGGGCATGCGGGGGAAGGCGTAGTGACCCTCTGGAGTGACGAAAGTGGTCTTGGCCATGGAGTCCTTGTGCATGGGGACAGCGTGGAAAGCTACCTTGACATCTGGCTTCGCAAACCATCCACGTCCCTGCTGGCGCTCCTGGATGTCAACGATTAGTGGCATGGGGTGGGTGTCTTCTTCCGTCACTCTACTGAGATCACGGAAGTCAACGCAGAACCGCTGAGATCCATCCAGTTCGCATACAATGACCAGGTTAGCTCGCCAGGGACTGAAGACAGAGACGATGACTCCCTGAGCCTCTAATTCCGCGAGACCCTCGTTGATGATCTGTTCTTGGTCAGGTAGGATTTGGCGGACTTTGTGCTTGATGGCGGGAGCTCTGCCGGTGTTGATGACATGGAAGGCATTGACGGTTCCAAGTTTTGTCACGTAACCAGCAAAGATGTCCGTGAAAGAGTCTACAAGGTCACGGAAATCTTGTTTCTGCGCTGGTGAGAGGTGAGGGTGCAGGATGTGGTCCTAGCATGGGAGTGGAGGTGGAAGTGGATCGCGGATGGGGTAAAATTCCTCGTCGTCCTCCATGGGATGGCCCTGGCCGGATTCCTGCTCGCTCTGCTGCCATAACCAAAGAAGGTTAGTGTATACTGCTGGTTCCACATGATCCGTGGAGAGTTCTCGCCATTAGTCGACGGGAACCTGTTTCGTGTCAAGAACGGCTTCCGTGGAGGTCTGGCTGAACTGGGGGCAGGTGAGTGAGTCATCTTGTTTGTTATTTGAGAGGGAAAAGGGCGCACCGCTGGTCTTTGGCATCATCACTCTGTCGCCCACGGTGATGAGGGCGTACTCCTTGGTTCATGTGGCGGATGTGAGCTGCATTACACCCAGGGAGAATAGAAGGTTGACTTGGCGGTGAAGGAGGTAGTCCATGCCCAGGAGAACATCATAGGTTTGGGCCTGTGTGATCTGTACGTCTACTGGCTCATGGAGAGATCCCACCTGCAATGGCAATCCACGCACTTCTCCATCCCCATAGTCCATCCCGGCCACCGCGTTGCTGAACACCAACGTGTATGGGGTGCGCCAGTGTCGATGATGGCAAGAAATTTCAGGCCACAGATCCGGACCACATAGTAGGCAACCTCATAGTGATGATCATGGCAGCAGGATGGTTCCAAAGGCTGTGAATTCCAGCCCCAGTCCACTTCTTCTGTGGTCAAAGCCAGTGGTGTCTCTGCTACGATCCGTTCAGTGTTTTGGGTGCCATGTGGCGGAGTGGTATAGGTGAGCAAGATGCCAACAGCCTGGAGGCGATTGTTGGACCTGGTGAATTCCTCCTTGAGCCGCGGAGCCAGTTCAGGATGAATGCAAAGGAAGTCAAAGAAGTTGACAGACACAATGGGTGTGGTGAAGAGCTTTTCCACCAGATATGGAGAATCAGCGGCAGCGAGGGAAGTGGCAGGGGGTCCAGAGAGCGGATGGGATGGCTGTCGCGGGTAGACCATCTATTGGCCCCGGGTTTGTGGTGCGGCGTTTTTCAGGGGGGCGCACCGAACGGGCTGCTACGGCCTCCTGGAGCCGGACCTCAACAGCTTCTGCCTGTCGGTGCAGGTCACTCTGCAGCCCCGCAGCCGCCTACATGCCCCATCCACGGAGCCCAATCGTGCCGGCCTGCGTGATGAGTGCCGCTTCCACCGGAGTGGGAGGCACCTCTGTGGTTTCGTGCTCAGCCATGGGCAAGCCCAGTTTAACGTTGCATGCACCGGCGGGGGAATGTGTAGTTTCTTGAGGGTTCAAAAGGAGGCCTTGTCCCGTTTGGACTTGGCCAGGTGGGAGAGGACGTGGTTGCTGTTGTCGATGCTGCTGCTGTTGTTGTTGCTGTGGCTGCTCCTACGGACCTGGCCACGGTAGATTGTAGTACTGGTGCCACTACTGGACCATGGGATCCTAGGGGACATGGCCAGGGCGCTGCATCACGGAGCTGCCTGTCGTTTGCGAGGACAGTCTCGTGCAATATGTTTCAGGCTTTCGCAGGTGTAGCAAGTCCTGGGATTCTGCTACTGTGGGGGCTGGTTTTGTGTGGCGGGCGATGCGTGGATTTCTCCTCGCTGATGTTGGCGAGTAGAGCGTTGAAGAGTGGATATTGCGGTAGTGTCTTGCACCGCGTCCTGTAGAGAGCGGTACCGATCAGTAATCCTTAGAATGATGACCTCGTCAGGGAGCGCGCGGATCAGATTCTGTAGGAGGACCAACAGCGAAAGGCCTTCTTGCGGATTCTTGGCCACAGAAGCCCGGGTAAGGAACTGGTCTAGGAATCTGCGGATGTCATCATCCTTGCGCATTACTTCCTTCTCAATCTTGCATAGTGCTTCCTCCTTCGTCAAATTCTTGAAGCGCTCAATGAGGGCGTTGCCAAAATCCTCAAAGGATGGAAAAGGTGCACGCGCATTGTACCTGTCAGCTGCAGCCCCTTGAAGATAGAGTTCCGCGGTGGCAAGACAAAGGTCTAGTGGAATTCGGCCAATACTGGCATAGAGGGTAATCTTTTTGAGCCAGACCCAGGGATATTCCTTTGGGGCACCCTTAAAAGAATCCTGCTTCGGGAGGTTTGAAGGTTCTGAGAGGATGTACTGCAGGTGAGGTGCAATACTGTGGTTAGTCATCAATGTAGTCACAATAGTTGGAGGGTGAAGATTGGAAGACTGGGTCGCAGAGTAGCCAGCATGGTGGGTTGGTACCGAAGATTGCATCGCCGCCACTCGAGGGCCTGGGTGCACGTATGGCTGGTGCATGTGCCAAGAGGGAGCTGGTAGTGCAATGGTATAAGGTGCGGAGAAGAACGTCATCCGAAGGGGCGGGGCCGCAGGTCCCTACGTCTACAATGCCATCAGCTGAGGCGTCTAATAGGTCCGCGTGGTGGGGATCACAACGGCATTGGTGATTGCAGCTCGTGGCAGTGAGTGGGGATGGGTCGCTGTTCCTGTAAGGTGTTGACCTCCTATCATCTGCGATAGCGGCGTGTGCAGGTGCCTTTGTGGTAGTGGCAGAAGCTGCAATATCGGTGGTGGCATCTTGGGAGTTACACCGGCTGGCATGGTTCTAACCACCTGCGGCGGATGAAGCTGCTGGTGGGTTCGGGCGAAGTACTGGGGTGGTTGCCGTGCCCGTTGGGGCAGCGGTGGCTGCGCGCCTGGCAGGAAAGGCTGCTGACTCACTCCTACCTACGTGATGCCCAACCACTGGGTTTGCGGAGTTGTCAAGGAGAGCAGACCAGTCGCTAAGGGATGCCTTGAGGTCATGCCTCCATGGGACTGCTGCTGGTGCATAGGTGGCTGGACTCCGTGAGGCTGAGTCGCAGTACTCCCTTGGGCGGCGCCTCCAAGGGACTGCATCCCATGTGGTGGATGCAATGTCACCACGGGGTGTTGTACCGCGGTCCCTGCTTGCGTCGGTGCCATCACCTGTTGGGACCAGTAGCCGGTACGCTGCGTGCCCATCGTGGGCATCATAGTTCTAGCTGGCGTGGTACTCGCAAGTGCCTGTGGTAGATTCACCTGCTACGGCGGTGCGCTCATTGTAGGATGCCCTGTCACAGGTGGTTGCAGTGTCGTCCCTGCCTGTATTGCTCCCCCATGTGTCGGTGGCGAATATACAGGTAGCTGGGTCATTCTCGCCGCCGAAAGAACCAGAGCTCCCACTGGCATCATTCTAGCGGACGAGGGCACCTGGGGAGCCTACTGCTAGTTCATGGGTTGCGTGGAATCCTGGGCCATAGAGGATGTCGATGGGCCCACTCGCATGGTTCCTACGTTCTGTTGCTGCAAGTGCATCGGCGTCTCCTACGAACCTAGCATCGGGGTTTGTGCCTGTCCATCCGCCTACTCGACCCACCAAGCTGTGGTGGCGGATCCATCCCCAGCTACCCGTCCCATGCAGAAGCCGTGTTCCCTGCTGAGGCGGCGTTGACCCACGGCTGCTGCTGTGCCACCAGCTGCTGCTCACCCAACGTGGAGTATTTTTGGGTGCCATGTTGTTCTCCAAGCTGCGCGTCCTTGGGCGGCAGATGCATCATGGGTGATGAGTGCTGCAGTAGTGGGTTGGCCATCCTTGCTGGATGCTGCCCGCCACAACGTTGGTAGACCATTCCGTGGTAGACTTAGAGACGTCCACCAGCGGAGTGGTGTTCCGATGATGGTGGGGGATCGGAGAACCATGGCGGTATCGTGACCATAGCCTCCTGCCCCTCTGATTTGTAGTGGGACTGGCTGGATCCGTGAATACCATGGCTAGAGATGGTCTCCACTTCCGCACGCTCGCTGAGAACGTCCATGATACGACGCCAGTGCAACGTTTCAAGCCAGTTGGTCACTCGACGGTGTTGAACAAGCGGATCAAAGCCAGTTGAGGAGCTGGCTGGGGTGGGGAACAGTACCGGGGAGGCGTCCTGACCGCTTGTGTAGGTGATGGCTCGGCACGGCAGGAAGCACCTCACTCACTAGTGCTGCTGTCGTCGCCTGAAGTCTTGATACACAAAGCTTGCTACCGACATCAATGACTGATCTGAAAGGCACGTACAGTTCTGCTAAGCAAAGAGCAAGGAATTTTCCACGCTCACTGCATCATGAAACTGATAGCCCCAATTTTGCCATGCCCTCAACTTTCTCCACACTGATCCGGCTCCGCGCTTGTCCGCAAAAGACGTTCCCTCACTACTTGAAGTATGTGTGCAGCTGGGTAAGGACGCCACTACTAGGCAACTGACAATCCGCAGACTACTGGTCTAGATGCTTGCGGGAGAACCTCACCGGTGAATGTCACTTCGCAGCCCACTTCTTGCCACACGCGAGCCAGCCACCTTGTGGCCTCCGGCTCCTTTCCGCAGAACCGCGTTTCGCGGCCGTGCGCAAGCAAGGGCACCGCCGGCAGCTTCCTTCACCCCAAGCTTAGTTCTTCACCCACTTTGGCCCACCAACCGCGGACAGGAGACCAAAGGTAGTGGAAGGCAGGGGAGAGGTTGGTAGCGAACACAGATAAGAGCGGGTAAACATCTTTGATAATTAGGATCAGAATACATGAATTGCGGAGGGATCGTCCTATGCAATCTGGACTGAGACGACTTGTGCTATTGCTGCCTAGGTCTTATCTAGTTGGGACTCCCCACTGCGTGTCTATACACCGGCCGTCTCATCGCTCTCATTCCACATACTTTCCTTCTACTTGGACTCCACGCGGTGCGGCTACGCACCGCGGGTCTCGTCCTCACACATCACACTATCTTCTATTGATCTTGTTCTGCGTCCGCGGCATGTGCACGCGGTCTTAGTGTTCTTCCTTGAAGCTTCGTCTTCCGTGATGCGTTCTCCAGGGGTTCCTCCGTGATTGTTGCGTCAACTGTTGTGGTGATTGGTTCTTGCTCCCTTGATTACTCCATTCACTCGTTGGCCCACCTGCCACTGTTTCAGTGGCTACGTGCCTTCCTGCAGCTCGTTCCTTGTTCCTTTCTCACCGCGGATCTCCTTGCCACTAATTTCCTGCCTCCTCGGTTTCCGCCACAAGCGCTTGAGATATCCGTGGAGAGGCCGCCTCGTTCTTACCGCCACTCAATTCCGCGCCACCCCTTACTCAACCGCATCCGTGGGAGCCAGCGTTCCTTGCACGGTCCCATGTCCGCGGATTGGTCCCACCGCAGAGGAGCGGCAGAAACATGCTTGACAGTTTCAATGTGTTTGGTCAACGTTGAAAACTCATAGCACGAGTCACAAATGGTCAAAGGGGGAAACAATCCGTTGGGAACACTAGCTATCAACTAGGAAGTACAAAGACCTTCAACAAGTAGTGGCACGGTGTAGCTAGCATCCACAGTGGCCAACTAAAGGATGCATACGTCACTGACTATGATCAAAGAAGTCCACTATGTGTGGTTAACGTTGACAAATCATAACATAAGTCACAAATGGTCCGAGGGAGAGACAATGGTTTGGGAACCCTGTGTATTGACTAGAAAGGACAAAGAACGTCAATACGTAGTGGTGCGGTATCGCTACTATGCACACCAAACAACCAAACTAGGCATATGTCACTGACCATGACCAAAGAACTTCAATATGAGTGGTCAATGTTCACGCCCCGTAACACAAGTCACAACTGGTCAGAGGGGGAAACAATGGTCTGGGAATATCAGTTTTCAACTAGCAAGTACAACAACCTTCAATCAGCAGTAGCACGGTGGGGGTGCCATGCACAATGACCGACTAATGTAGGCATATGTACTGCCTTTGACCAAAGAAATCCGCTGTGTGTGGTCGACGCTAACAACACATAATAGGAGTCACAAATGGTCAGAGGGGGAGACAATGGTTTGGGAACACCAGGTATTAACTAGCAAGCACAAGGACCTTCAATAAGTAGTGGCACGGTGTGGCTACCATGTACAATAACCAACCAAAGTAGCCATATGTCACTGACCATGACCAAAGAGTATCACTATGTGTGGTCAACTATGATAACTCATAACACGAGTTAGCAATGGTCAGAGGGGGGAACAATCGTTTTTGATTACTAGTTATTGACTAGCAAGTACAAAGACCTTCGATATGTAGTGGGACAGTGTGGCTACCATGCAGAATGACCAAACGAAGCATGCATATGTCACTGACTATGACGAAAGAATTCCACTATGTGTGGTCAACATTGACAACTCATAACAAGAGTCACAAATATTCAGAGGGGGAAACAATAGTTTGGAAATACTCGATATCAACTAGCTAGTAAAGAGATCTGCTATAGGTAGTGGCACGGTATGGATACCATGCACGATGACCAACCAAAGTAGGTTTATGTCATTGACCATGACCAAAGAAAGTCACTATGTGTGGTAAACTTTGACAACTCATAACACGAGTCACAAATGGTCAGAGTGGGAAACAATGGTTTGTGAATACTAGTTATCGACTAGCAGTACAAAGACCTTCAATATGTAGTGGCACAGTGTGGCTACCATGCAAAGTGACTAACCATTGTATGCATATATTACTGACCATGACCAGAGAATTTAACTTCATGTGGTCAACGTTGACAACTCACAACACGAGTCATAGATAGTTAGTTGGGGGTAATAGTGGTTTGGGAACACTAGCTATCAACTAGAAAGCACAAAGACCTTCAATACATAGTTACACGGCGTGGAAACCATGTACAGTGACAAACCAAAGTAGGCATATGTCACTAAACATGACCAAAAGAATTTCACAGTGTGTGGTCAACATTGAAAACTCATACCACGAGTCACAAATGGTCAGAGGGGGAACCAATGGGTTGGGAACACTAGTTATCAAACATCAAGTACAAAGACTTTAAACAAGTAGTGGCACGATGTGGCTAGCATTCAAAGTGACCAACCAATGGATGCATACCTCACTGACAATGACCAAAGAAGTCCACTATGTGTGGTCAATATTGACAACTCATAACACGAGTCAAAAATGGTCGGAGGGAGAGACAATTGTTGGGGAACCCTACTTATTGACTAGAAAGGACAAAAAAACTTAATACATAGTGGCACGGTATGGCCACTATGCACACGAGACAACCAAACTAGGCATATGTCCCTAACCATGACCAAAGAAATTCAATAGGGGTAGTCAATATTCACCAACCATAGAATGAGTCAGAAACACTCAGAGGGGGAAAGAATGGCCTGGGAATATCAGTTTTCAACTAGCACGTACAACGACCTTCTATCAGTAGTAGCATGGTGTGGCTACCATGCAAAATGACTGCCCAAAGAAGGCATATGTAGTGCCGTTGACCAAACACATCCGTTGTGTGTGGTCAACGTTGACAACTCATAATACGAGTCACAAATGGTCAGAGGGGGAAACAATGGTTTCGGAACACCAGGTATCAACTACCAAGCACAAGGACCTTTAATAAGTAGTGGCACAGTGTGGCTACCATGTACAATGACAAACCAAAGTAGGCATATGTCACTGACCATGACCGAA